>CM022300.1:541521128-541812153 GCA_011799875.1 Thinopyrum elongatum | reverse complement strand
AATGTTATTGATTATCTCCCTGTTCATAATTAGGTTTATGTTCCATGCTATAACTGCTATGGTTCTCGAGTCTGCAAATAAAACGAGGCTCGGAGGAAGACTCATATGCACGTGTGGAATAATAAACGGTAATATGTATTCCTAGTCTGGCCTCTAAGACTAGCTCAAGTATTGCATGATGGTTCTGTTTTCCTGATCATGGGCATGTCTATGCCAGCAATTTTGAGGGCACAGTGTTAGAAGAACATTTGTGTTGAATCGACCCAAATTGATGTTATGCTATGAGTTACATTCGTCACATATTAATGGTTAATAACACAGAGATGGTTAATGTTTGCAAAATTCCTTAGACCATGAGAGTGTCGAGTTTCTTCATACTTGCTTCATGAACTTTGGGGTTTGTTAAACGTCATCCGTAAATGGGTGGCTATTACGGCGGCTTACGGGTTCATGGAAAAGTGTGTCAAGTAACTTGGTAGCTCGAGATTGGGATTTGCTCCTCCGACGATGGAGAGATATCTCTGGACCCTCTCGGTGTTACGGTATCCATCATCGTCTGGCCAGACACTTTGTGATTTGATCACAGGGATGCCGGAACACGGTAACGAGAAAAGAGAACAATACCGGTAACGAGATAACTGGCATAGTGGACAAGTTGTTGATCCACGGAAATGCCTACATGTCTAACCTCGGGTATTTGTAACATATCGTGAAGCAACAGGAATAGCACACGGCAACTGGAGGTTCACTCGAATATTCATTCGTGTGGGTATAGGGGTTAATATGGGTGTCCACGGCTCCGATGTTGATCATTGATCGGAAGGTGTTTCGTGTCATGTCTATACTTCACCGAACCTATAGGGTCACACGCTTAAGGGTCATCTATCTGCTGAATACTAGACAGGGAGTCTGAGAGAAAATCACCGAAAAGTTTCGGAGACAACGGAAGAGTTCCGGAGAGAGAACACTGAAAAAGTTTCGGTAAAACCGAAAAGTTGTTTCGCATAAAACCATTGATCCAAAAAGGTTTCGGCAAGCACCGGGAATGTTTTGGAGGTTGCCAGATTGGTCTGGTAATTTCTGGAATTTTTCTGGAGAAAAAACCGAAAAAAAAGTTTCGGAGCTGCCGGAGTTGTTTACCGGGTAAACAAAGATGGTTTTAAATTAAACCACCATACTGGAAATGTTCCAGAGCGCGTCCAGATAATTTTAGAGGGTGCCGGAAATGTTCTGGGACCTTCTGGAATTTTTCAGAAATAATAGTCGCGGAAAACATCTTGTCCCAGCCTGAGGGGACAAGATCCCACGGATCGTGGGGGCTGTTTTTGGGCTGTTTTTGGGGGGGGCCCATTGGGAGCAGCCCCCTTGTGGCTGGACAAAATGTTGGGGGGGGGGCCCATGGTGGGGGGCAGCCCCCACAAATGGTGGAGAGTGTTGGGAGGAAGGTGGGGCCCCATGGGGGAACACCATGGACAAGGGAACATGTTTTTCCCTTGTTTGGTGGGAACATGTTCTCCTTGTTTTGTGGGAACATGTTTTCCCCATGTTTAGTGGGCTGAATTTTCAGCCCCCTCCACCCCTTCCACCACTATATAAGGAGGAGGAGAGGTGCTCTCCAAGTCCACTCCAACTCTCTCACACAAGCCATGCATGATCTGGCATTCTCTCTCCCTCCCACGAAATAGTTTCGTAGTGCCGAAAGGCTGTCTGGGTTCCGGTGGGAACTAGTTCTGGACGGCGAAGCCCTGCCGGATAGATGGCACCGTATGTGTGCAACCCCGTAGAGAGGTCGTAGTTTCGTCTTGGCCCGAGGGGCTGTTCGAGTGTCCTCCCGAAGGGCTGTCCGAGTGACGGTCCGAGTTCTGTGAGTCCTCCCGAAGGGCTGTCCACGGACACCGTCCGGGGACTGTCCGAACCGCCTCACGGAGGGCTGTCGAGAGTGGCGGATGAGGGAGTACATCCTCGCGGTTGGGGTTGTAAATCCAGCTGCGGGGATCTGCACCGACGATCGTCATCGACTCAACTTCCGCTGCGCTACGAGTCGGTAACGAAAAATGATCAAACCTTGTATGCGTCTCCATGTGGTCCTGGGCTGGTGCGTTAGGTCGGAAAATTTTTGTTCTCTACTGCGTTACCCAACAAGCGATCCCGTACTCCTAAGTTTTCAAAAATACTCCGAGTGAAGAGCAACTCGTCACTCGGGGCTTAGCCGCGAACACCGTATTCGCCTAAGTTTCAAAAAACTACTCCGAGTGAGGGCAATCTCCCCACTCGGGGGCTTAGCTGCGATCCCGTACTCGCCTAAGTTTCAAAATACTCCACGTGAAGAGCGAACCCTCTTCACTCGGGGGCTTAGCTACGTCCCGTACTCGCCTAAGTTTCAAAAAACTACATCCGAGTGAAGAGACCCTCTCACGGGGGCTTAGCTGCGATCCCGTACTCGCCTAAGTTTCAAAAATACCTCCGAGTGAAGAGCAACCCTTCACTCGAGGGTTAGCTGCGATACCCGTACTCGCCTAAGTTCAAAAATTACTCCGAGTGAAGAGCGACCCTCTCACTCGGGGGCTTAGCTGCGATCCCGTACTCGCCTAAGTTTCAAAAATACTCCGAGTGAAGAGCAACCCTCTCACTCGGGGGCTTAGCTGTGATCCCGTACTCGCCTAAGTTTCAAAAATACTCCGAGTGAAGAGAAACCCTCTCACTCGGGGGCTTAGCCGCGAACCCGATTCGCCTAAGTTTCAAAAACATACTCCGAGTGAGGAGCAATCCTCCCACTCGGGGACTTAGCTGCGAGCCCGACTCGCCTAAGTTTCAAAAATACTTCGAGTGAAGAGCAACCCTTCCACTCGGAAGCTTGGTCGCGCACTCTGAGCTACGTCACAAGAATAGCACATGATTGCACTTTGAGCTGCGCCACAAGTACAACGTCTACTCCAAGTGGAGAGAAATCCTCTCACTCGGAGACTCAGCTGCGATCCTAGATTCGCCTGAGTCAAAAAATTTGAAAGCAATACGGACAAAGAACTGCATCCAAATAAAAGCAACTAAGTTCGGATAAATCCACGAAGGTTCGGAAGTACTCGGACGACAAGCCCAAAAGAGTTTAACGATTACAGAATCACTCGGCATTCCGAGGCAAAAGAGGGTAAAGTTATCAAGTTTTTCACTCGGCAGGAGGAGGACTTGCTAGCTCGACGAAACTGTCCAGATTGATGCCGTCTGCAATGTGAGTGGCTGCGTCGATGAAGGACTCCATGAAGGATTGGAATTGAAGCTTCTTGGTGTTGGCGACCTTAAGAGCGGCCAACTTCTCTTCTTTGACTTCCTTGCAATGAACGCGAACGAGTGACAAAGCCACATCAGTACCGCAGCGGGCAGCCGACTTCTTCCACGCCTGCACTCGGTCCGGGATGCTGTTGAGTCGAGTCATCAATGACTCAAGATCATTCAGGAGCACATCCTCTGGCCATAACTCCTTGTCGATCTGGAACAACGCGACCTTCAGTCGAGCAATGTAATCCAAGACACTGGCAAGGCGAGATTCCAATTGGAGCACGTTCATTGCAGCTTCGTCCTTGACGGGAGAGTTGATAGGGTCCAGGCCTGTCTCGATCCACCCAGTTTCTTCCTCGAAGTTCTGACAGAATTCTGCACACACGAAAGGTGTTGAAGCGACAGTAATATAATGGAAAAGTTCTCTGCAGTCAGTCGGAAAGTACCTTCAAGCATGAGGAACATCTTCTTGGCAAGACCTCCCAGATAAGTTTCCAGTTCATCTCTCTTCCGAGTGAGAACATCAACCTTGTCTGCCAAAGCCACCTTCTCCTCCTTCAGCTACACGACTTCCTTCTTCGCTTCAACAACAGCGGTTTTCAACTTGGCGTTCTCTTCTTCCATCTTTCTGACTGAAGCCAGCTTCTTGTCAGCAAGTTCAGTCTTCTCCCGCACCGCCTTCTGTGCCACTGCAAGGTCAAGATCCTTCTGCTCCAGAGCCTGCTTCATTTTGTCTAAAGAAATAACATTCCTCAGACGAGCTTGGAGTTGACTGTTTTCACTACGGACATCTGCTTGAGTGAAGTCACTCGGTTCAAAGAATGGAAAGGAAAATATGACAAGGCAAGTAGTCAGTGAGTTGTTACCTCCCATGGTGACTGCTTCACCGTGAGCCTTCTTCAGGTTCTCCTTGGCCAACTCCAGATCGAGGTTGAGTTGAATCTGTTTCCTCTCCAAATCAGCAAACTTAGATCCAAGCTCACAGGATTTCTGCAATCGATAAACAAGACATGGCAGTCGACAGAAACAAGGATCGGTCACTTCCGGATGAAATGATGCAAGATCGGATTATTACGACAAAAAGAGTTCTAAGACTACTACCGAATCAAACATTCAATAGCAGTCTCGGGGACTACACCCAGTGAGTGCACTTGCTGTGCCCCCACTGGTTCGATTTCCCACTCGGCATGGTCTGCCCAGCGCGAGTGGAAGGAATGAAAAAAAACCAGAGATTGGAAAGTTTTAAGACCACCGCCGACTGCCAGCAGTCAACAGTGGTCTCGGGGACTACACCCAGTGGGTGCACTCAGTGTGCCCCCACTGGACCAAAACTTCACTCGACACGACCTGTCTAACCCGAGTGAAAAGAGCTACACACAGGTACATGATGCACCCAGTGGGTGTAAAGATGCAAGAAACAGATCGACATCTTACGAATAATAAAGCAGCAGTTTTCAAGTAGCATATCCTAACAGAGCAAAGATCAAACCGAAAGCCAATCAGAAATCAAATTACAGTCCCACTTACTCGGACGTTGGTTTGAAGGGCAGAGCTGGCATCATAGGCGGCCTTGCTGGTTTCGTACACCACCTTCATTTGGTCCATCATTAAGCCTGCTTGGATCATGGCTTCCTTGGCAGCGCCTACTTGGTCCTCTGGGACGTGGTGGGCAACAAATGGAGGGGTTGGTGGAACAGACAAGGTAGCCGGAGGAGCTGAAGCTTGAACTTGCACAGTTGGAGCAGGGACTTGGGCAGTCGACGCCGAAGGCTGGTCAGTCGACAAAGGATCAGTAAAAGAAATAGAAGTCCGAACTGCATCACCAAGTTGTGGAATGACTGGTTCTGATGTCGATGTCGAGTGAGACACTTTGCTGGCAGGCACCTTCTTGCTCAGAGTCCTGCTCTTCCTCCCGATGTTCCTTTGTGGCGCTTCTTCATCATCGTCATCATCTGGAAGCTGAATAACATTTGTTGGCACTGCAAAACACTCGGCCGTAAGAGTTCGGTCGACCATCGGAACAGTTGGCAAAGTAAGAGAAGGGCTGTGGAGCTGTACCTGCCCGAGAACTGGCCACGTCTGCAGTTTCCACGTCGTCCTGCTCCTTGTCAATATCCATGGACGTCCCAGAAGTAGCAGCGCTGAAAGTTCCCAATTTCACTCGGTCAAACAAGAAGAGAAGTTCCCGATCAAAACAAAAACAGAAAGAAGAAATACTCACGCTGAAGCGACAGGCACAGCCACCTTGATCCTAGGCAGGGCCTTCCGAGGTTTGGACGCGGCAATTTTGGCCTGCTTTGGAGCCTTTTCTGATGGCTCGGGAGTAGACGTCCGAGTGCGCTTCGAGACTTGTGTACTCAGATCATGCGACTGCTTGGAGCGCCGCTCAGAGCGGGGTGGCGAGTCAACTTCCTCGCTGCTACTAGAGTCTTCGCTGTCCTCTTCACTTTCATCCTCAGATTGCCAGTCAGCACTTCCGCCGTCACTTTCCACTCCCTCATGGTACTGCTCTCCGTTTGGCATCGAGTACATCTTGGTATAAATCTGCACGACAAAAATTAACAAGTATCAGTCGGACTCAAGAGCAAGTTGCAGATTGAAAGAAAAAAAGAAATCACTCGGTATACTGAGTCCGACCTCTTCTGGCTGGTTGTCGGCGTCGAATGGTAGAATCCTCCTAGATCCCCTGGGGTTATCCTTGTTTCCAGTGATGCTCCGCAGCCACTGAGCCACTGTCTCCTCGGCAACCTCCTCTGGGTGGACCCGAGCGGTGTCTGCGGGGCCCGAATACATCCGCATCGGAAGATCACGGGCCTGAAGAGGCTGAATGCGTCGACTGAGGAACACCTCCAATAGATCCATGCCAGTCACACCCTCCCGGACTAAGTTAACGACTGCGTCAACTAAAAGGGACACCTCGCCTTTCTCTTCTGGGTTCACAACCAGTGAAGAAGGTCGGCGAAGTCTCTCCATAGTGAAAGGGGGAAGGCCGGTCGACTGACCAGGAGTCGGGATGTCTTTGCAGTAGAACCAGGTCGACTTCCATCCTCTAACTGACTCGGGAAAGGTCATGGGAGGAAAAGTACTCCTACCTCTAATTTGAATCCCTAGCCCCCGCATATTTGGACCATGTGCGTCTTTTTATCAGTCGGGTTAGCCTTTTTCACCGACTGAGAACGGCAAGTGAAGATATGTTTGAATAGACCCCAATGCGGCTGGCAACCAAGGAAGTTCTCGCACATGGAGACAAATGCAGCGAGATATGAGATTGTGTTGGGGGGAAAGTGATGGATTTGAGCACCAAAGAAATTCAGAAAACCCCGGAAGAACGGATGCGGTGGCAGAGAGAAACCGCGATCGACGTGGGTGGTGAGGAGGACACACTCACCCTCTCATGGCTGGGGCTCGGATTCATTCCCCGACAACCTCCAGGACCCGTGAACAATCAAGCCGTCATTGGCAAGATTCTCCAAGTCCTCCCTCACAACAGTGGAGCTGATCCAGTCCCCCTGGATCCAACCAGGCGGTAGACCGGAACGCGACGACGACCCCCGAGCTGTCTTCTTGCCCTTCGCCGCCGCCGTCTTCTTCACGCGCTCCAGGGCCGCGGTCTTCTCCTTCACCATGGCGACGGAGCTCGAGAGGAACCAGCGAAGGCGTAAGGCGCAGGAAGCGGTGAGGTGGAGAAATGGAGAGAAAGGGGAACGAATGAGGAGCACTGTTCGTTGTTTGGCCCCGATGCTTTTATGGGGACGCTTCCGAGTGACTAACCCGTGGGCCCGAGAGATCCTGTCGCATCCCGCAATAGACGCTCGCTCGATACGTGGCAAAAAAGGCGGCGTAGAAATCAAGGCGCCCCTGCCTACCCGTCCCGCTTACTGCGCCACGCTCCGTCCCGCACGCTTCTCCAAAATTTTGAATCCCGTGAGATCCGGGAACTGCATAGCAATCAATCGCACCAAATATTTTGCGCTCTGATTTACTCGAAGATTTCCAGCATAATTCATTCGACGATCTCAGGAGCCAGAATCGATCAAGGCGACTGGTTCAGGGTTAAAGTTTCAATGTGTTACCCAGGCTTTGGTGAGATACCTCCGAAGCATAAGATCGAGTCGGAACCAAGTTCAACCCTTCTTCACTCGGACCTCAATCCATTCGGGGGCTAATGAAGATGACATGTACCTAGGATAGGGTCATAGGCATGACCGAGACGCCCTACCCAAGGACACTGCTCAAGAGTCATGGACACTCAAAGTACAACTAAGGATACCGACTAAGATCACCTTGGAGTGCAATCCACTCGACCAGCTATCCCACTCGGACACCCCAATTCCACTCGATAAAGATAGAGTCACTCGACCATACGAAGAATCACTCGGAGTACAGAAGACATATAGTCACCCCAGGATGGCAACAGTCAGGCATTCACTCCGTAGTCATAAAGATCATTAATAGCAGGCGTTACCAGTAACGCCCCTGCCTTAACTCACATTGAACCCTGTGTAACCGAGGGCTGGAGGGGCCTGGCGCACTCTATATAAGCCACCCCCCTCCTCTGGCACAAGGGTTCGCACCCCCTATAACTCACACGCATATTCCAGTCGACCAGCCTCAGGGCACCGAGACGTAGGGCTTTTACCTCCTCCGAGAGGGGCCTGAACTCGTAAACTCGCGTGTACAATCTCACCGTAGCTAGGACCTTGCCTCCTCCTACGTACCCCCTATCCTTACTATCAGACTTAGTACCACGACAATACTCTCTCACATCCATAAACATATGGATGTTTTGAAAAGTCAAACCTCAGAAAAGTTTGACCAGGTATATGTGGAGAAAAACATTTACATCTGGAACGATCATTAGATTCATCACAACATGTACTTACTTCATACTATCATTTATCTTTGGTATTGTAGATATAAGTAATTTCTTTATAAACTTGATCAAAGTTTCAAAAGTTTGACTTTAACAAAAATATAGGCACTACATTATCAAACGGAGGGAGTAGCTCTTTCTCTCTCTCTACTATCTCTCACGGGCCTCCCCTCTCACTCGATCTCTCTATACCGAGAGATTATATGGTCACTATGTCAACGTATAGCTCCGTATATTGTTTAGTTAACCGGTCAACCAGTCCACATGCTGCCTTGTCAGCTCGTGTTCTCTATCTTCGTGTGCTGGCCCATGTGGCAGTGGGTGAAAATAAGTAAACTAGAGGCCCATCTGACACACGGTGAAGTAACAGTAATGCTACACCCACGTAAACTAACGTATGGTTTTTACATAAAAGAGGACGTGGAAACAAAGGATTGGTTCGGTGGGGATGGAAGGGCCCACCCCATTGAAAATTAGGGGGGGAGAAGAAAAGTAGTTAGGAAGATTACGTATGTTTAAGTAGCTTTTACGTACATGTAGGATTATTGGTGAAGTAAACAAAGTTGATACCACTCGCGGTAGCACCCCGCACGCTAGTAAATTGAGGGCACACTTCTTCCGCGTGAAGGACGCACTCGCGCACACTTCACCACTGCGCGGCGGCATGCACACAAGGACGCACTCGCGCACACCCAGCATACAATACACACCAAGCACACGTGTACACCGGCGTCGCTGCCGGCTGAGATGGACAGCGAGGCAGCCAACAAGCGGAGGCGGCTCAAGCCAAAACCGCATCCGGCGAGCCTGGACTTCATCAGCAGCCTCCCCGACGACATGCTGCTCATCATCATCGGCCTCCTCCCCACCAAATCTGCCGTGCGGACCACCCTGCTCTCCCGGCGGTGGCGCCCCCTCTGGCGCCGCATCCCCCTCAACCTCACCGTTGACAGCTGCCTCTGCGACGGGGATTGCAAATGCATGGCCGTAGTCTCCAAGATCCTTTCATCGCACCCTGGGCCAGCCAGACGCCTTGACATCCGCATGTTCAGTACCAACTGCAAGGTCCAAGCCAAGTTCGACGAGTGGTTCTTATCCCCCGCCCTAGATCAGCTCGAGGAGCTCAGGTTTGAAGCTGGACGATGTCACTCTCTGCCGCCGTCCGCGCTCCGCCTCACGCCAACACTCCGCCGTGCCAGCTTCAGCTCCTGCTATTTTCCCCAGATTAATGCCGCGCCCGCCCTTCTTCTCCCTCAACTCAAGCAGCTCGACCTCTTCGACGTTGGCATCTCGAAGAAGGCTATGGAGCACCTGCTCCGCAACTGTACTGCGCTCGAGTACCTTCGTCTTCGGCAGATCCACGGGTTCATTAGCCTCCACATCACCTCGACGAATCTCCGATGGATTTATGTGTCATGCTGCCCCCGCAACATGACATCAATTGGGAAGAGATCACTCCAGCTGTTCCACGTTATGGTCATTGAGAATGCGCCTTTCCTTGAGAGATTGCTTGTATCTGATCTAGAAGGTCCAACAAAAATCAGGGTCATTGATGCGCCGAAATTGACAGCGTTGGTGTACTCGTCTACCAAATTCTCCAAACTCTTTATTGGATCTGTAATCGTTCAGGTACAACACTCATCTTCTTCTCCGTCTTAATGAAATTCTCATTTTTAAATTTCTTCTTGATGTATTTACAACTGTCATCCAGAAAATGATTCACACAAGCTTGACCTAGTCTGTGCGCACAGTGAAGATCTTGGCAATAAAATCTATCGGCCCCAATCTGGATCAAGTTGTTGGATTCCTTACATGCTTTCCATGCATGGAGAAGCTACTCATCGAGGTGGAACTTCTTTCCTATTAGTAAACGGTAATCACAACGTAGATCAATTCTTTCGTAATTTTCCCAAATTACGATGATAAGTGTAGTGTTCAAAACTGCATCTACGCACTGCACCGAAAGAAATGTTTTTAGTATTTTTTCTCACGTGATCACCTGCATCATTTTTGTTGTTGTACTACTAGTAGCCTAGGCTAGTCATAGTGGCAAGTAACTTAGACTAATAACTCTATGGTTATCCTAAGAGCAAGTACTACCTCTGTCCTGGTTTACTCTTTGTATTTTGTAGTATCAAAATTTGACCATAGATTTAACTGACAAAATGTTAATGCATGTCACTAAAAATTATATCGTTGGCTTCGTATTTGAACATAATTTCAAATGGTATAATTTTTGGTGACATGCATTGGCATTTTCTTAGGTAAATCTATGGTCAAAATTTTACACTAAATACGAGGTAGTACAAAAGTGGGCTATAACGGCCCTCCACTATGTAGGCCAAAACACATGCCAAATTCACTTCTGATGCATTTGGCATCGATGCCCCTTCATTGCTCACCTGGTGCCCCAATCTGGATCACCCACTTTGCTCCGGTGCCAAATTAACTCACGCAATGAAAAAACACTTGCATGGGAGAGGGAGAGGACTGAGGCAATAAAAAAAACACTTGTTTGGGAGAGGGAGAGGCTAGTGTAGTTGGTTTGATTGATTTGTTTATACATGTGGGTCTGTGTGCACAGTGGTGCCAACTCTCTCACATCGCTAGAGCAGTGCCAAAATCTTTTGATTTGACATCGATGCGTATTATGTGGCATACTTTTGAGAAATATGGCATCGGCCACATAGTGGAAGGCAACAAATGCCCAAGCTCTTCACGTGCTCCTAGGTAAATGAGAGGAAAGAGAAAGAGAGAGAGAGTGAAAAAATATCACTAGCCTTAGAGCCAACCCTATTGTATGAGCGACTGATATTGGTACCTCTTGATGACACGGCAATCTTATACAGCCAGCTGCTCTAATATGTTCTCTTCTTTTGCAAATAAAAAAATACCCGAAAGTGAAAAATGTGCTGCACTATAACAATCTCATCGAATGCCTTGATCTCCATCTTACAGAAATTGATTTGATCGACTACCGAGGCAGCACATCTAAGATTAAATTGGCCAGGTTCTTTGTTCTGGAGGCAAGTGTGCTCAAGGTAATGAGGTTTGGCGTTGTCTGGCGCAACAATGAATGGCGTGCTGATCACCGCAAGCGTCTAAGCCTAAATGACAAAGTCTCTGCAGAAGCTGAATTTATTTTTGAAACATCAAGTCGCCAGAGACTCAAAAATTTATTTGCCCATTAGTGACTTGTCAGGGCGGTGGATTTTAGTTTGTACGATAATGCTGCATCCACCTAAAGTAACGAAAGTTCTTACATAAAGTTCCTAATAATTCCCTCTTCGTAGGTGCAGCATTACTCCTAGCATTTGTAATATCAGTTTGAAACTTGTAATAGTACGACTATCCAGCACGAGGTACTATGTTATGATAAATGTTCGCATGCATAGGTGTGGCAATGATATACCCATTACTCGAGTACAATATTTATTATTACCAGCAAGAGGCCCATGCGTTGCACGGAACATCAAGATGCATTTATACGAGCTGTTTATCTTGTGGGAGATGAAGATGAATGAGGGAAAGCCTTATCTGCAAATGTGGAGAGGGGTGAGGGTATCTTTTTGTAAAATTGCCATAATTTGCTTTCTATCCGTCAGATATAGATCGGACGGTCTATATTGCAGGATGGCAGGCACACCATCATCACCAACTCAGTTTTTTATAAGAGTTTCTCTATTTCTCTATACTACTCCTATAAAAACATGTTGGCTCCTTTGATTCAAGGGAATTCTATAGGATTTTTGGAGGATTGAAATCCTTTGAAATTTTTGCTACGTTTGTCCTTTGATTCATAGGATTGAATCACATAGGAATTTTTCCAATGGAATGTTTTGTACTACATTTCATAGGAAATCTAACATCCACTCTAACCTCTTTTTACAATTTCTTTGCTTTTCCCGTGAAATCAAACGCTCCTTGCTAATCCTATAGGATTCAAGTGGCCATGACACTCCAATCCTATACTTTTCCTATTCCTGCGTTTTAAAAATCCTGCTGATCAAAGAGGTCCTGAGTTGGTGATGATGGTGTGCCTGCCATCTTTCACCAATAGTCGTCGGATCTAGATCTGACGCATACAAAGCAAACTGTTGCAGTTTTGCAAAAAGATGCCCGCACTTGTTCCCTATTTACAAACAACTTTGTGTCTCTCACAATCAGCCTTATCTCTTCCCCACCACATCTAGAAGGCCATGGAACAATCTGGCGCGATGGCCACTGCCGGCGCCGTCCACCCCCAATCTTGGTGTTCCGTGTAATGCACGGGCATCTTACTCGTATAAGAAAAGAGTAGAGATACTCGTGGAAACGCACGGGAAATTATGTCGAACACGGCTAGTTGTAAGCAGGCTAGCTCTACAGCCATGATGATAGTGACTGCACACGGTGAGGCTGACTTTGGTATGCCGAACATGGCGCCTACACTCAGGTGTCATCTCCGGCATAGGGTCTTGTCACTTTACTGTGATGAGCAGCACGCAATAATTTGACCAACGGGTAGTACAGTACTACTACATTGGTAGTACTACTACTAGTCTAGCACCACCGTCTAGATTTAGTAGTACTACCACGTCTGTCTGGATTTAGTATTTGACTAGCAATATCTAGTAATGAATGTCACAAAAAATATACTACTCCCTCTGTAAATAAATACATGGAGTATTGTTTTATTCGGTTTTGTACGTAGTTCCCGATGATATTATACACTCTCCCTTCCGGTAGATGGCTCAAATCTGAAATCTTATCAATCAGACTACTATTGTACTCACCGAGCGGTCAGCTTGTTAAGCTACCAACAAAAAATTGCAATCAAAGACTACTATTGTACTCCCTCTGTACTGGTGCATTAGTCACGTTACAAAAACCAAATAATCCCAAAACTTTTAGGCGCGGTGCATTAACTACCCACCTCGTTCCCTGTTTTTTTACCTCGAAAAAAGAAATCACCCAATAGGAGACATGGGGTGCGTATGCATTCAATGACTTGAGGCTACTTAGCACAACATGCAGTGCTCAATTCTCTTTATGCAATGACATTAATTACAAAATACTACTCCTACCTCCATCCTGGTTTATTGGTCCCCTTATTATTTTGTGCCAAATTTTGACCATAGATTTAACTAAAATAATAATAATGCATGTCACCAAAAATTGTATCATTGGATTCGTATTTGAACATAGTTTCCAATGATATTATTTTTGGTTACATGCATTAACATTTTATTAATTAAATCAAAGGTCAAAACTTGGCGCAAACTGCCAAGGGGACCAATAAATCAGTAAACATCAAAGTTCTCTCGTTTTTCCCCAACTTGGTCTCGTTGAGATGACTATACTGCACCGGCACGGAGGGAGGGCCGAGGAGTAGATGGCCAACACACACGTGAATGCAACGCAGTCTGCACTTCTCATACAAAGGCTCCCTGCCAGTCCAATCTATGAAATCCTACACACCTACACACCCTAACTAAGGGCAAGAGTGATCACTCCAATCGCAAGATCAGTTGACTAGAAGCTAGACCCATGGAGGCGATGAGCGCGAGCATCAGCCGGCTGTGCCAGATGGTGCACGACGCCGGCCTGCGGCCCTGGCACCGCGGAACGTCTCCAGGTCATGCTTGAGGCTGCCAAGGCCAGAGGCCTCTTGGACGACAGCTTCATCTTCTTGTTCGACGAGGTCCTTGTCGGCTTCCTCGACAAGTAACCGTCGTCAAGAAGCTCGCGGACGACCTTGACGTACGCCTCCAGCCCACGCGCCCAAGCTCTGCGATGCCCGCCACCCTCAACGGCCTCTATGGTGACAACCTCTTCGACGCACTGGTGGCCCTGCGACTGCCCGCCGTCGCGCCGGAGAATGTCCACCTCGAGGTCGCGCTTGCCGCGCAGGGCCTGGCGCAGCAAGACACCATCGACATAATCATCCACGTCTATGCGCAAATCGTCCACAAGGACTACTACGTGCAAGAGGAGGACGATAGGACGCTAGCCTTCTTGGACCGCAGGGCAACCTTGGACAGCATTGTTCAGAAGCACGTTGAGCTCGCCGCCAATGCCGCTGCTCCTCACACATCGGTTGGTGACCTGGCGCACTAGGGCGTGAGGATGTCGTTGATGGATCCGTATGTATCTTTATCTTTCCGTCAATTCCATGTAGTAGTATATTGTACTAGTAATTATCTTACCTTTCGCATCAACTTCATAATTTTCGTACGTACTCCATGCATGAACCGCGCCAGAACCAAACTTCTCATTACACAAGGGAAAATCGTTATTTCTATCTATCGGTCGCGCCATGGAGCAGAACCAAATTTTACAAGTTACAAGTTCAAAAGGAAAAGCCTGCCGTGTTCGCGTCGCACCCCACACGGTTGGTCCGGCACGCTGCTCAAGGGGGACCGCAGTTGAGCAAACCGACTATCGGAAAACCCCCACCCCGCCCACCGCGCGATTGCTGAGTTAGAGAAAACAGGAGGGAGAAGAGATAGTTGTAGCACGGACTCCAAGAAAATTGGTGTCAGATGGGACTCGTGTGAGTGGCGTGTGCCGTACTGCTAGACGTGAATGCTAGTTATGGCCCATGCCACCCCACTATATCGAGATGCTAGTTACGTAGAGCGAACACATTATCTCTCCAGGAGTACGGTACACCACTAGTACTACTCACATTGTCGCGAAATTTCCTGGAGTCCGTGCTCAGCCCTCCTCTCTCTCTTCTCAGCCAGCCAGCAGACGCGCGGAGTGCACCCATCGTCTGTTTGCTCACATGCGGTCCCACATGTCAGTGAAAACGCAAAACGACCCACTAAACCTGCACATCTTTCACCTCGACTTGCTGGTGATGAAAAACAAATCCAATAAAGATCTTCGGTGGCCGCTTTTGGAGTTACTCAAGAGTAAGATTCTATTTACAGTTTAACCCAAGATGCACATCATGTGGCTTCAACTAGCACTCCATTTTCTTGCATGACACGACCTGGATGCTGGATGTCCCATGTGTCGGCAAAAGGAGGAAGAACTCGACAAAATCTTCTCCACATTTAGACCGGAGGAGTAGGAAACACGGCAAGCCCTGTGCCTACATCATACTACGTACAATCCCACCTCACGCAGACACGCTATCACCATATTTCTCGGCCTCCGTGCGACACCTAGCTCTAGTTGATGGTATACTACTACTAGGACTAACTATTGCACTAGCATACTCCATTATTAGATTGGCTCTATGTGATGTGGCAACTTCATATAACCGGATGCTGGTTATACTACTACGGTACTCACACTCCAAGAAGTGACTCGAAAACCATTCATAAATTGAGTTTATGACATGCATATGCAAATGTACCATTCATTACATACAACAAGTCATCAACACACAACGACAACGAGGATACATGTTGGATTATAGATTATTTCCAACAAAACATTCTAGTAAATACTAAAGTTTTTATCACACAACAAATAACAAGCAATGAAATGAACTTCAGCTCAACCAATCCTCGGCGTTGGAAACGCTTGCTTTGAACCATAAGTAAGCCTCTGGGAAGGGGAAGCTATTGTCAATATCGAGACCAACACAGGACTCATCATCCAGGCTGAAGCGGCCTATATCAGGACGCATATTGTGATAGCCAGGGTAGGGAACCATAGCAATGTCCGAGGTATAGATACAGTTGCTTCTCATAAACGGTATTAACGTTGTGCCAACAGCAGCTGGATCGCCTTTCACCATCATTGGATAGTTTTGTCCAAGGAAGAGCGAGTTTTCTCCAAGACTATCAATACAGAACCAGGCAGAAGGTGTTGGTGCTAGCACACTAGTATCCATCCCAAATACCCTGCAACGGATGTTGGAATAGGTCCGGAGAGTGCGACCATGGGAGACAACACCTGCTTCCTTAGTAACATCAGCAGTGCCCTGTATACATACAAGAAGAGGTGATCCATCGGAATAAGTTGCCAGGCGCCACTGAGTATGTAGGTCATGCTCGTCCTCATGCTCATGATCATCACCATCGTCATCTCCCCCTTGGTTATAAAATTTTTCAAGTATAGGTGGTGGAATGTTCACAGGACCATGGAAACACAAGAAGGTTAATTAGTACAGGGATACTAACTCGCATGCACGTGGATGAAACAATTCTAATTACGGTGGAAGACAAACATACCGAAACAATAAGGATTCCATGCAAAAACAATGCCACGAGTGATGGCAACAAACACAAGACTGTCGTATTGAATTGCATCACAGTACTCATCCGTCTACAGAAATTGATTTTTGAGCAATATCCATCGAGGCGTGGAAGTAAGGACGGCAACAAGCTTGTTGAAGCTAGCAACAGCATGATAGTTCGTGTAATCCCAAGAGCGGTTGGGAACTCGACAAATTGCTATCTTCTGTAGACGACAGTCACCAGGATCGTATATGAACCTACATAGATCATCTGTGTGCTCAACCTCAGGGCACTCTGAAATTTTTGTAAGTGGAACCCGGTGACGAGTGTACACATTCACAAGTTCCCACTCGTAGTTGTACCCAATATAAACAACCCAATCTCCATTTGCGCTTGCCCAGGCCTTACCCTTAAGCGATGGCATCTTAACATCACACGTATCATTATCAAGCGGCATCAACTTGCACAAGGCGAGGCTTCCGTCATCCCCGCGCCAGCGAGCAGGGTCATGGCGAAGAAGATAGGGGAGATCAAACCACTCCTGAACCCTTGGGTTCTTTGTAATGATGTTATTTGTTGAGTCGAGAATGGTCTTGAACGAACCTGCCATGCTAGCCGAGGTGATGACGTCGCACCGATCAATGAGTTCCTCCACCACGTCATCTTTCAGATCGGGGCAAGAATAACGGGGTCATTTCCAGTCAAAAAAATAACGGGGTCGTTTCCGGCCTGTTCCCTACATGGAGAAGACGATCAAACAATGGCAAAAGGAAGGGTGAAGGCAAATGGAGGGAGGAAGAGTGTGCGACAGCAGTTCCAAATCGAGAGGGAAAGGCGAAGAGGCGGTGGACGGTTGCCACGGTACAGGAAGAGGCGCCCCGGCCTACATAGACGTCCATTCGGAAATTGTACAAAAGGACTCACCGTCGTCTCACTGACATGTCGGAAAGGGACCACATGTCAACGAAACATGGTGTGTCATTTCTCGTGCAAAATGCGATCTGGCCGCGTTGGCCCGAGGTGCCGCATTATTTCTCGACTTTATTTTTTTAATGGTGTGCCGTTCAGTTTTGAAGCATGACTAACTGGTACTGTATGCAGAGAAAATATAAACTACTCTACCACTACTCCACCTTAAGTACTAGTATCAAAAAAGATATATAGGCTGGAGCTTCAGCGCTTGCTTGCTAAGGGCTGCCCATTTGCTTCTCACACTATCACCCTCTCTCCAGATATAAAAAAGACGGCGGTGCCCCTCTCTCTCCCTCCTCACCGTGGTCACAGATCCGCCGGGGAAGAAAAGGACGTGCAGCATTGACGCACTCGTTGTCGGCGAGCGAGGTCACGCACTGACGACAAGGCCGTCCTCTCAAACCTAGCGCCCGCACGGGATGGCCTCCGTCCCCAACCTCGCTGCCGTAGTGTGTGCGGAGGACAACGACCACGAGCGAAGCCACTTCCCGCCGACCCTCAGGTATGCTACCTCTTTTCAAACCATACCCTTGTTCTATTGCTATCCTCTGCTCTGCTGATCACGTAGAAGAAAAACTTAATTTGCACTATTAAAGGAAACCCTACTTCATGCAGACTAATCCATGTCTGGGTTGAATAAGGAAAGGAAGGGAGAAAGTATTGTCGAAGAGACTAGGCATTGAACCCACATCTAGGTTGAAAAGGGGAAAATCAGTAGATAAGGAACGAGTCTCGTGTCTCTTGGTTGAAAAAGGGTAGAAAGGCATGACAACGCAATAGAGAATGACCAGGTCGATCGGTTTGTTGTCCTCACATAGGAAAAAGGTGGCTAAAGAGAACAAAAATAGGACGTAATCCACATATGCTGCCTGCATATTTGTTGCTCTGGGCAACCATCCCTCCCTCACCACTCTATGCGTCCGTGGAGGTACATCGTACTGGTGCGCCCACTGTCTGAATGGGCCTCCTATGCTCTTACTGCCACTTTTTTGTTGTTAGTATAACGCCAGCGGTAAAGTCAAGCAATGCTACTACTAAAGTGATGCCACATTTAACTAATGCCGCACTCAGTCTAATATCACCGATAAATTTAAGCAATGCCATTTAATGTCACTGGATTATTTTAGGGTTAGCTGTTGATTATGGATGTACTACCTCCGTCTCGGTGTATATGTCATTCGCGTAGTTCTAGGTCGACAATTTAACTATCTAAATATGTATTATATGTGACAAAAAAATATATTTAGAAACTACATTTGTGTAGAAATCTAGTGATATACTTTTCATGACATATAACACATATTTAATTCCTCAAATCGATGACCTAGAACTACGTAAATGACTTATACATCGGGACGGAGGTAGTATTAAAGATTTTTCAGCTAAGGCATTTTAATGCTGTTGCACAGCCAGTATACCAACGATGAAACTTGTTACTATATTCAGATTTTTGCATTGTTAATGCTTATAGATTACATACCTCACTTTCATGAGATGAGTCAATTTTTTTGTATAGTGTCACTAAAATGCCAAGGCGCTGATGTCATTTTATTTTGGTTAAACTGCAAAAAAAATTATGAAGAGAAGAGGAAAGGTCAAGAGTGGGCACCTCCTTCTCTGGCTGTTTTTTTATTCGGTTGATCAAGTTTTTATGTTTGATCGATTATCAAGATTGGGATAGCAATTTTTCAAGTCCCCTCGAGTTCGAAATGTATATACCTTGAAGGTACATCGTTTGCAATTTTTTATACTGTCATTAGTTAATAATGCTAGTTACCTTCAGACTTTTGTATTTGGTTTAATACTGTTGCACAGCTAGTATACCAATGCTGAAACTTGTTACATTTACATTTTGTATAGTTAATTCTTATAGAAATCTTCTAGTGCTAGCTTATGGAAATCTGTTCAGTAAAACCATTGTACTGTACCTCGTAATAAAAAAACTACTCTACTGTTGCATTAGCCACTGGATTAGTGTATATTTGTACTATTCGAATGGTGTTGCATTAGCGTATGGACATATATAAGGTGTGGCAAGCTTTCCCAGATATGTGCTAAAAAAACTACTACCTGTTTTTCTAAATACTAAACGTTTGGGTACTTTAAATTGAACTGCGAAAACGTCTTATATTAAGGAACAGAGGGTGTAGAGTTCACTCAAATTATGCCAGTAAAACTAGTCACACCTTTGTTAAAATTAATGTTCAGTATGTTATCGGAGGAGGTCTGCATGTTTGTCTCCAATGCCTGTCGATCACATACCTGATATCATGTTGTAATGGTAAGTCATTGCTTTTTGTACAGTGTCACTGAATTGTTAAGGTAGTGATGACATTTTATTTTAGTTGAACTGCACAAAATATGCTTAAAAGAAAAAGAGAAGTTAGAAATGGCTCAATCTTTCAGAAAATACTATATTTGTCTTCCTGACATCTGCCGCTGTTGCCTTATTTATTCTTTAAAAGGGTGGTTAGAAACGAGAGCGGTGTTATGCCGGACGAGCTCGCCTGCTCCTGGTTTGAGAGCGAATGGAGCAAGGCCATGTGGCAGGTGGCAGTTATGACTGATGGAAATGCAGATTCGTATTAGCGCAATAAATGGCGGACATACCGTAGTGGCATCGTATACTCGGCTTGACGGAACTATGCATTGCCGTGAAGGAATTCCACCATGATGTACGGGTGGACTGGTGGTACAGGTCCTACAGAACGACGTGTCCAACAAGTGGTGGAGCCATTTAATACGATACCTCAGGTTGACTGGACTTTTTTCTGTATACCCTCCCTCTGATGTTTATTGAAGAATCAATTACATTTTTTTATAGCTTGCCTCCCGGTAGTTAATTACATTCGGTGTAGATAAATACATAAATTTTGAAAAAAATGATACGAGCCGGCCTTGCAATTTGTATTTCGGGTACGTTTGATTACATTTCCGGTGTTTTCGTTAACTCTGTTAATTCAGCTGGCACACGCTCAATACCTACGTGTGAGTCCCACCTGTCAGTAGCAAGGAAAGAAAGGAAAACCATTATACAAAAATAAAGTGATAGCCGCTGCACCACCTGATAGTTTCTATCAATAGTGGAGAAAGACGTTACTTATACTCTTTAGAAGAATAATTGATTTGGAACCAAAATACACGCTGCATCCAGGTTTGAACAAGGGTTTTTTTCTTCTTGATTTTGGTATTTTTCATTAGATAGAAAAAATTTAAGTGATATTTTATTTTGGATTCGAACTCAAGAGTGTTGCATGTGTCCGGCGGTAGCCACTGCACCACATGCTATTTCTGGTTAATGTTATATAATGTTATATATATATTTAATCTGGAAAATTGGCTTCAATCTAAAATGTGCGTTGCACGGGTTTACTGTGTGAATGCGTCTCTCATCACCATTTTTCCTGGTTGATCGGTTATGAAAATTTCCGTGAGCCCATTTTTGATACAAAAATAAATTATTTTTTAGAAGATGCTCATATGCAGATGTTTTCACATAACAACTTTTGTCCAAGTGATAGGGTGTGAACCATAACGGCTCATATGCAAAAAGTATTGACGGAGAGTTAACGACAACGACATAAATGTACTCAAAAGTATCTGAAACACAAGTTGTAGGATCAATTCATGTCATTTTCAAGTTTATGTATATATGTGTACATCCAGTGCAAGTTTATGTATTAAAAGTGTAACGAGAGTGGCGTTTTGGCACATGGGACCATATGCTCCTGGATTTTAAAATGTGTTTAAACATATTTTGAAATGTCACAAAATTCTGACAAAATGATTCTCGCGTACATCTTGACATTCTACGTGCATACAAACTTGTTTCGTAGAAAACCGACATTTTTTTGTCACATGCAAAAAATACAAAATTTAGTGTTAAAAAAGCTTTTCATGAGACTTTTTTTGTCTTTTTTACACAAGGCGTATAAAATATCGGTTTTTCATGAAACTTGGCGTGCGCACATACAATGTTGAGATGTGCGCGTCAAATTTGTGTTCGGAATTTTTTGATATTTTGAAATATTTTTTTTTATGGCAGGAGCATATACTCCCATGTGCTAAAGTGAATTTCTACCTAACTAACTCCTTATTGAACAACAGGTGAAAACAACAACGTAAAAAGGTGTAATGGTTGTTTGGTTCCTTGCCACACTTTGCACACCTCACCTTAGACAAGTTTGATCAAATTAGGTGGGTGTTTGGTTCTAGCCACACCTAAGGCAATTTTTTTTATGAGTAGTAAGCCCTCCATGTCGTAGACATAAAAGGTGTGGCAACATTCCCTAAGGCAAGCCAAAATGTGGCTATGAATTTGAGCAACTTAAGTAAGGCAAGTGTGCCAAAAATGATATGGCAATATGTGGCAAAGATAGTCACAATCGAAACAGGCCAGTAATGTGTCTAGTTATTCTGCGGATATTTTTTTCTTAAAAATATGTTGGCGAAGACCGATATCCATGCAACGGTGAGGGAGTATGCATTCTTATGCGACACGTGGTCAGCCACAAGTGCGGGGTTTGTAACCATGAAAAATAGGGTATCATATTTTGGCAACATGTGCATTCTTGGTTTCATGAGTACAAGCATTACACGTCCTATAATTTAGATGTGATCCATGATCACAATGAGAAGTCGCTGCTACATCGGTGGTACACTATTTTGAAATTCCTCATGAAGTTTTCCAACGCGATTTCACAAGTGGAAGAAGGTGGCTACTGGTCGCGATGTACTATCAGACAAAGAGCAAACCCTTCACATTTATTCACTGTTGGATAAAACTTAAAGACCAGCCCATCTAAGAGAGCATGTGGTGATGAAGGTCATACTCAAGGAGGTAAAGTTTGAGATAAAGGTCACTTACGAGGACCAAGGAGTATGTTTGAATTTGAGATCGATGAATTTAAAAAAGTTGTCAAACATCCAATGTTTTTATTTGTGATTTAAATGTATGATTAAATTGCTATTGCTCAATGACCGCATGCCGGACATTTGAATAGTTGTATTCTTCTTATTTTTTAAAAAGAGGCGGACATTTGGAAGCGGTATATTGGCTCTCGGGTGTATCTGCACACATGGGTGAATAGTAGAATAGTTAAAATAGTTTTAAAAATCTAATTTTTTTTGTGATGCGATATGCTCATGTACGTGAAGTCCGTGCCAAATTTTGTAGAGTTTAGATATTTCAGTAGCTCTCAGCAAAAAAGACAAATTTCGGGCCTATGAGATACTTTTGAAAACACCACTTTTCGGATCTCATTTTTCTTCATGAGCTCCTCAAATGTCATTTAGCCACGAAAATTTTCATGCACCCGGCGCACTGAATCATCCTGGATTCAAATTTTGTTCAGTTTTTTTTTGAATTATTTTTGCTATTTTTTTATTTTATTGTTCACTGGGTGCATATCAGCTTGGGCACCAAATTAAATGTCCGGCAGACAGTTGATGTATATGGTTCAACGGCTGGCTCTACTAGCGCTATCCGTTGACACATTTGAACAATGTCTGTTGAGTATACGTGTTGTGCATATTATGTATTGGGCCCACCTCTTAGTTTCCTTGTATAGTTGAGGTTGTGGTCCACCGTTGTACATCATATATACGTGCGATTGCACCTGATCAATATATTGTGCAATTCCATCAACATACATGGTATCAGTTTCCGGTTTTCAACCCTAGCTTTCGCTCCTCCCTCCATCGCCGCCGCGGATCCTTGCGCCGCCGCCGCCCAAGCCGCCACCGCCGCCGCTTCATCTTCCCCCGCCGCCGCTGCCTCTTTCGTGCCGCCGCCGCCTCACCAGCCGCCGCCGCACCTTCCCGCAGCCGCCGTCTACTTCCCTCTAGCACCGCCGCCCTCCTCTACTTGCCGCTGCCGCCTCCTCCATGCTGCCGCCGCGATCGCCCACCATCACAGCCGCTGCCGCATCTTCCTTTGCCGCCGCCGCCGCTACCCAACCCTAACCCTAGCCACACCCCTCCCGCGCCATGTCTTCCGTCACCTCGTCCAGCTCCAACCCCTCCAACCCGTTCGCCGATGCCAACCCCCCCCCCCCCCCCCCCCCGACGCCGCCGACATTCGCAACCTCAACATCTAGGAGCGGGTTCCGGTCCGCCTTGCTCAGACGGACTCCTCCTACTACGCATGGAAGACGTACTTCTCCCTCGTGTTCCGGGAGTACAACCTCCTCGACCATGTGGACGGCTCCATCGACTCCAGCCTCGTGCCCACGCACCATGAGTGGTCCACCATCAACGCCACGCTCATCCGATGGTTCTTCCTCACCATCTCGCCAGACCTGTTTCACACGGTCATGCAGGACGGTGATGACGCTCTCGCCGTGTGGACCAAGCTGAACGGACTCTTCACCGACAATCGTCTTCAACGTCGCATTTTTTTGCAGCAACAGTTTTTTGGATGCCACCAGGACAACTCCTCCGTCGACGACTACTGACGCCGTCTCAAGACTCTCGCTGACGAGCTCCGTGATATTGGCTCGAAGAATGATGATGATCTCCTCCTCAGCACGCTCACCGCCGGCCTCAACGAGGACTCCGGCAACGCCGCGGCGAACCTCGCGCTAATCCCCGAGCCCTCCTTCGCCAAGTTCGTGGCTTACCTCCGGCTGGAGGAGCGTCGGATGAAGCAGGTCAAGGCGCGGGCTATCCACACCGCCCTCGCTGCCGGCACCACCCACGGCGGCCCTCCACCACCACCCGCCGCCCCTCCACAGCCGCGGCCCCCGGCGCCCTACCAGCAGCAGTAGCCGTCGCTGCTGCCCCTGCCGCTGCCTCCCTACGGCGCGCCCGCCCCTCCCGCGCCACCCGTCGATCGGCGCCGGGGAGGTCGGTGCGGCGGCCGGCGCGATAGCCAGCAGCAGCCGCGGCAGCCCGCGGGGGCCCCTCATCATTTGCAGCAGCAGCCGCAGGTGCCCCCCCATGGGCTGGCGGGTACAACCCGTGGACCGGTGTTGTCCACGCGTACACCATGCCGGTCCCATGGGTGTCGGCCCCGACTCTTCCGGTGCCGTGACCCCCGGCACATCAGGCATACTATGCGGCTCCGCAGCCCTATGGAGGATACCTGCCACCGCAGCTGAGTGGTGGCTATGGCTTCCCGATGGAGTCTCCGTCACCTCCGCCGGTGCTGCCACCAGCGCCTTGGGACCCGGCGTTACTCACCGCGCTGCACACCGCCCCTACGCCGAACAACTACACTGGCGGCGGTGATTGGTACATGGACACCGGGGCTACTGCTCACATGTTCGCTCATCCTGGTAATCTTGCCTCTTTCACTCCCGTCACCACTGCCCACCGCATCATTGTCGGTGATGGTTCCACCCTCCCCATTACACACGTCGGGCACACTTCATTTCCTTCTAATTCCATGCCTTTATCTTTGTCTAACATACTTGTGTCACCTCATCTTATTAAGAATCTTATTTCTGTTCGTTGTTTCACACGTGAAAATCCTGTTACTGTTGAATTTGATGATCTTGGTTTTTGTGTCAAGGACGCTCGAACAAGGATGGTACTTCACCGATGTGACAGCCCCGACGAGCTCTATCCGATGGATCCGCCTTCCTCCACCACCACCGTACCGGTTGCTCTCTCCGCTGGCGTGGATCTCTGGCACGCTCGTCTGGGTCATCCCAACCCCGTCACTCTTCATCATATTCTTAGGAGTTTCAGTTTCAGTTGTAATAAGATAGAGGATCATACCTGTCATGCTTGTCGTGTCGGCAAACACGTTCGTCTTCCGTTTAATAACTCCACCACCATTGCTTCTTTTCCTTTTCAGTTGATTCATAGTGATTTGTGGACCTCTCCAGTTCCTAGTAATTCGGGCTATTTATATTATCTGGTTATCCTTGATGACTATTCTCATTATGTGTGGACTTTTCCTTTGCGACGAAAGTCGGATGCACTTTCCACCCTGACGGCTTTTTACTCCTATGTCAACACGCAGTTTGGGCGTCCCATTCTTGCTCTTCAGACTGACAATGAAAAAGAGTTCGACAATCTTGCATTCCGCACTTTTCTATCGCACCATGGCACAGTTTTTCGTCTCACTTGCCCGTATACTTCACAGCAAAACGGTCGAGCCGAACGCGTCCTTCGCACTCTGAATGACTGCGTTCACACGCTCCTATTTCATGCTAACGTGCCGCCTCGCTTCTGGCCGGACGCACTTGCTACCGCATCACTCCTCCTTAACCTCCGGCCATGTCGCCCACGGTGGAACTACGCACCTCACCATCTCCTCTTTGGTACGCCACCTTATTATGATGGTCTGCGTATCTTTGGGTGTCTATGTTATCCTAGCACTGCCGACACTTCTCCTCATAAATTTGCACCACGTTCTGTTGCATGCATCTTCATCGGCTACCCTTCTAACTCCAAGGGCTATCGGTGCTACGATCCCGTATCCCACCGCATGTTCACCTCCCGGCACATTAACTTTGATGAGCATGTGTTTCCGCTTCAGCAGGTACCCCCGGCTGTCCCTCCCGTCGCTGATGATGTGGGACCATCAGCGTCTCGCCCGGGGTGCTCGCATGCCACCCTCGGCCCGCCCCCTGGCTTTGAGGTGCGTCACCCGCTGCCTGCAGCTGCCTCCGGGTCCAGCACCGGGCTTCCCAGCCCCGTGGGCCCTGCCTCAACGTCACCGCCGCCCTCCGCCACGGCGGCCCCTGCGGCCTCCCCTGCCGGCCCGATGTCTGAGCCGGCCTCTGCTGCTCCATCGACGCCGTCGCCACCGTGGCCTCGACGCCTCCTGGCGCCCCTACACTGGTGGCTGCGGACTCACCACCCGCGGTCGGTCCGGTCACTCGCGCCCGTACGGGCGTTTTTCGCCCGATCTCGCGCTATGCTTTGGACGAGTACGTCCACACGGCATCCACCTCTACACCGTCGCATTTGCCGTCCTCCGTTCGAGCCGCTCTTCGTGACCCGCTCTGGATGGCTGCGATGCAAGAGGAGTTTGATGCCTTGCTGCGCAACCGGACATGGCAGCTTGTTCCCCGTCCCCGGCACGCCAACGTGATTACCGGGAAGTGGGTCTTCAAACACAAGCTTTGTCCCGATGGTACCCTTGACCGCTATAAAGCACGATGGGTTGTTCGTGGCTTCTGACAACGTGCTGGCGTCGACTTCACCGACACCTTTGCTTCGGTTGTTAAGCCCGGGATGATCCGCACGGTTCTCCACCTTGCGATCTCCCGTGCCTGGCCGGTGCACCAGATGGACGTCTCCAACGCCTTTCTCCATGGTCACCTCGAGGAGCAGGTCTTCTGCCAGCAGCCCGCAGGGTTCGTTGATCTGGCACATCCCGACCATGTGTGTCTGCTCTCGCGGTCCTTGTATGGACTCAAGCAGGCTCCTCGCGCTTGGTACCAGCACATCGCGGCGTTTCTGAATAGCTCGGGTTTCGCTCTACCCGCTCGGACGCATCGCTGTTTGTCTACCACCAGGGCTCCGACACTGCATATTTGCTCCTTTACGTCGACGACATCATCCTGACGGCATGTACGGCTGCCCTTCTCAGTCAGCTCATTGATCATCTTCGCGCTGAGTTTGCCATCAAGGACTTTGGTCCTTTGCACTACTTCCTCGGTGTTGAGGTGGTGCGTCGTCCGGATGGCTTCTTCCTTCACCAGCGGAAGTACGCTCACGAGCTCCTCGATCATGCTGGCATGCTTAACTGCAAGCCCCCCGCCACGCCTGTTGATACGAAGGCCAGGCTCTCTGCCACGGATGGTTCCCCTGCTTCTGATGCTGCTTTTTACCGGTCTATTGTTGGGGCTCTTCAATACCTCACTCTCACTCGACCGAAGCTCCAGTATGTAGTTCAGCAGGTGTGTCTTCACATGCATGCTCCTCGGAACGTTCATTGGGCCGCTGTCAAGCGGATTCTCTGCTATATCTGTGGCACTATGGACCTCGGCGTCATGTTGCACGCCTCCACCGACACCGTCCTCACCGCCTACTCCGATGTCGACTGGGCCGGCTGCCCCAACACTCGTCGCTCCACTTCGGTCTACTGTGTTTTCCTTAGACCCTTGCTTATCTCGTGGTCATCCAAGCGGCAGCCTACGGTCTCCCATTCCAGTGCTGAGGCTGAGTATCGCGCTGTGGCCAACATCGTCGCCGAGTGTTCGTGGCTTCGTCAGCTGCTCCAGGAGCTTTCATGTCCTGTCGACCGAGCAACAGTGGTCTACTGCGACAACGTCTCGGCTGTCTACCTCTCCGCCAACCCGGTTCATCATTGTCGTACCAAGCATATTGAGTTAGATATTCATTTTGTTCGGTATCAGGTGGCCCTTGGCCATATTCGTGTTCTACACGTTCCTACTTCCCAACAATTTGCAGATATCATGACCAAGGGCTTGCCTACAGCGTCCTTCGAGGAGTTCCGATCCAATGTTTGCGTCAGCAATGGTGCCGCTTCGACTGCGGGGGGTGTTGAGTATATGTGTTGTGCATATTGTGTATTGGGCCCACCTCCTAGTTTCCTTGTATAGTTGAGGTCGTGGTCCACCGTTGTACATCATATATACGTGTGATTGCACCTGATCAATATATCGTGCAATTCCATCAACATACAATGTCTACGGACGGACATTTAGTGTGTTCATTTTGATGAACAGCGCTTGGAGGCCTAATTATTCATCGGCACACAAGTACATTTGTTAACATAAAGTGCTCCAGTTTCCGGATGTAGTATGGCATATAAGCCAGCGCAGGGAGCTCCAGCTATCGGGATCCTCGAGCGTAGCCTCTGGTATATGGTCCACAGCAAATTGGCCATGCTCGTCGTGCAGCTAAAAAAATATCTACCATATTCTTTTTTTTCTTTTGCGGGGAAATCTCTACCATAGTCGCTTCGTTGAAAGTTGCAAGATTTTTCTGCATATCCAAAAAATGTGGGGCTCCTTAAAATATGATTGGGACCTGCCATTACGGAGACCATTTTGACCAAACAAGCAGGCTGGTATAGGACACCGCGGCTCTCACATACCTGGCGGAAAGCTCTGTGCGTGGGTCCGCTCTTTACCTATATGGCAGGGAATACTTAATTTGCGTCTGTGCTATACACCCAATAATACCTGACACATCCCGCATCCCATGCGAACATGCACTTCTCGATTCCAGGAGCGAGCGAGCTCGTCCGCTCCTGTGAATTACCGGGTTAGAAACAATCTTGCTATCTTTTCCCATTAAGAAATTGGAATGCTTAGATTTGTGAGTCTATGCTTCAACTAGTGCCATTTTTATAGTAATCACACTTTCAATATCTGTGCAAACAGGGATGCTCGATTTTAGTGGAACTGCACAAAAAGTCCAAATGGTTCAACATTATGAGCATGTTTTCTTCCAAACCGGTACATCCAATTGGTGGCACTATGAACTGTTCATTACGAAGGTACATGGTTTGCTTCTATCTTGCTACTCTTTTTGTTCTATCATTAGATAGTAATATTAGTGGTTTGCATGTGAATTTATTGGTAGGGTGGACCTACATTGGAGGTGCAGGACATGATTCAATGATAGGATGCTCAATTTCGGTTGTATCGATTTCACATTTTCCATCACTGCGAACATGGATATCCTTGGTATGATGAAGAATAGGTGCTATATTTCTGCTCTGTACCAGCAAATCAATTAAGTACGAAATTGTCCAGGGTAAAACATGACAGTATCAAATTGTCCAGTGCAAAACATGACAGATGGTAAGGGGAAACGACTAAAAGAGACGTCTTTAAACCGAAAATACAAGGTGCGGTATATGTTTACTAGCTGCTTGATATTTGTGCAGACAGATGTCTGCCCATTGCTAGTTGGCAAACAAACAAAGTGACCTCAATTTTGGTGGAACTGCACAAGAGAATAGTATAGTCACTGCATGCAGTGCCATTTGAAAATAGACACAGAAAGATTGGATAGTCACTTCATGGACTGCACAAAAGTACTACTGTACTATTTATTGGCCAACACTAGGTGCTTCATTGCTTTGGTCTGATTATACAATGGGCATCATTTTGCCTAAGTTAAAGTTTGTATTCTGAAAATAGTCTCGCCGTGTGATCGAGAGAAGACCAAATCATATTGCAGTGGATGTTCCTCCATCATGTGTGGTTCATTCTCATGGTTCCAGCTGTTGGTGAAACCACTTACGTTTGCAAGAGGAATTGTAGACTTCACAAACAAATTTGTTTTTCACTCTGTACTGAATGTTGGCCCAGAGAAGCATCCATGTTAGTAGCAAGAACAGATGTTTTTTCTAGTTCTTTGTTTTTGGAGCTACATATTTGTATATGATCTATGAATCATTGAGATGCATTAACATGTTCATCTTATGTATGGGAATCATACTAGTTGGTTGTGAATTTGGGCTACTAATGTGAACATATTTCAATGCCAGGCCTGTGAGTCTCGTGTGAACATTTCGAATGGATCGGCTCTTACTATTGTGCACATCATAATCCTTATTTATGTGTGCTCAGTGCTTACAAGTTACTAGCAGTTCCTTATTTCTGTTCGCTCAGTGTTTACAAGTTACTGATCGATCACTAGCTAGCCTACTAATACGCTCCTGGCAGTTTTAGTTGCGACGCAAGATCCGAAGGTGGTAGTTTTTTGAATAAAAATGCCTACCTCTGAAGAAGCTGACATGCTGTTCTGAAGAAAATGCCATGCGAATCTGAAGAAACTGCCAGCAAAAATGTTCGCAAATGCCTTATCTCCCAGCGAACGTTCATCAGCTAGTGCGATCCTACACGTACACTATCCGACCGACTCGATCCTACGTGATTAACCAGCGGATCATGCACGTACCTCATCTGGATGAATCAAGCGCACTCGTTTGACCGTCAGGCCGGCGTGCGACCCAGCACGGATGGGACGCACCACTGACGGGACGGGACGGGACGACACAGTCATAATTTCAGTTTTTCTAGTTTTCCACGGCAAGCTGGCGCGCTAAGCCATGCCTGCTTATGCATTGAATTCCGATGACCACAATGACCGTCGTGTTTCCCGCGACACGCTGGTTCACCTACCTTCCGCCTATAATTACTGGTTCCCGGCGTTCTTCGGTGGCACCATCACCCAACTCGCCCTATCCTCATAAGCCCCCACCGGCCCGACGTTGCTCGCCACTTGCCCTCGCTCTCGCCATGTCCGTCATGCCCCCGCCCGTCTGCAATAGGCAACGCCGAAGGCGGTCACCACCGGAACTAGTGTTCGGTTTTTCACCGGAAGGCAGACGGAGGGAGGAGGCATTCTATCGGTCTTTAGATGGCAATGCGGAGTATGAGGACTTGTTGGAGCGCGACCGCCTGGCGGAGGAGCAGCGTATCGCCGATTTGCGCCGCCAGCGGGGCATGGAGCAGCAGCGCACCGACGCTTTGAGTCGTGAGCAGAGCGCCCGCAACTGGGCCGACTACGTGGAGGTCGGCGCCCGGCAAATAGCCCTGGAGGCTGTCGGGCACGCACGCGTTCGTGACGCCGACTTTTACTACCAGCTCGTCAAGTGGGTTTCCTGCTTAGAAGCCGAAACTTCGGTGGACCACGCCGACATTGAAAGGGCCAACGCGCGCGAGCAACGCGCCCTATCGCACCTCTGGCAAGTCCGAGGCGAGGAGGAGGACGTCAGTGACGGCGTTTAGCGTGTACCGCACATGGCTGTCGGCATCGTCTAGTTAGCTAAGAGTAAGTTAGTACTTGTACACTACTAGAATATTAGTGGGAGTAGATAGTTAACCTGGCTATGATGGTTGTCAACGTGGAAGTCCACTACTCTATATCTGGATCAGACCTGTTACTTTGCTCTGAATGTTGAACTTTCCGTTTGAACGTATGGAATGGGCTATTATTTTTTTAAATAGGCTGTATTTGTCCGTCACGGGTTTAGAGGCTGACTTGTGGGCCTACTAGGTTGACGCGTACACAATTAGGAGATGATTGTACGTGGAGAGGATGATAGCAGGGACCCACCAGGGTCATGGCAGTATGCAAGCAAGTGCCTCCTTATTTCAAGCAAAAAAAATGATTCCTCCTAATGGATTTCTGACATCTGGGTCCCATGCCATTGTCAACGTAGTCAATAAACGAGATAATTGCACAACGAGCGGCTGACACCAGGGACCCTGCAGCTCGCCCAGTTCTTTTTGTTTTTGAGACGGAAGCAGGGTGTCAACTGGGCTGTGCGGGGCACTCTGGCCTGTCTAGCCAGCCTTTTATTTTATATTTACCACAAGACCAGTCCAGTAATTTTTTTTCTTTCTGAAAATGGCTAGCCCAGTTTTTTTGTTCTTTTGCAGAATACCCAACCGAGGCCTACTTGCTTTGTCAGCCCTGCTGGGCTGCAAATCTTTCAAGACGAGGAGAGTTTCATTCGGCTTGCCCAGAAAATGGGCTATCAGTAATGAGAAATGGGTTGTACATTTTTAAAACACATCAAACCGGCAATTAGTTTCAAATTTCTTTTTTTTTCATTTCAAGATTTTAAATTCCATTGATTTTTATGCATGAAAAATTATTTGGATTTTATATTGATATAAATTTATTTTTCAAATTTGTTTGAATGTGACTCGAAATTTCAGGATTAAAAACTGTTGGGACCGCACCGAAATATGCAAAATTTCGTATAATTTTTTAACCGTGGCCACAATATGGGCTGTAATGCTAACAAAAAGAATATGGGCTCCAAGAAAACCTTAAGAATTAGCAAATGGGCTGTAAATTATTAGAAATAATGGCAGATGGGCTATATGCTGTTTTCCACACATTTGAGGCTGACTTGTGCGCCTACTATAGGTTGATGCGTACGCTTTCCTAAAAAAAAGGTTGACGCACACGCAACACCGTGTCAACTTAGTCAGCACATGAGAGCAGTGACTGTTGGATGTCCATCCAACGACCGTCGTGCTTCTTCAATCTCTGCTCTTCCTGCTCCAGCCGCTCAAACAAGCGCCGGCGGGACTGCCTGCTCCCTCCTCCCGCGGTCGGCTGTGCTGCCGCGCAGGCCTCACCGCCCCACCGTACTCTCATCGCTGGCCTAGCCATCCCTCTACTCATCCAGACCTCCTGTTATTCTCCGGCGACGGCAGCCTCACACTGCAGCTGAAGCAATAAACCCTCGTACTCCCCTCCGCATAGGAAACAACTGCCGAGTCTTCTCCGGCTCCTGGTCATTCCCTTCCTAGGCCTCGCCGTCGTCCCCGCCTTGGTGCTCTTGACGCAGCGTGGTCAACGTGGTCAAGGAACGACATCCATCGGAAGATGACTGTACGTGGAGAGGCTGACAGCTGGGTCCACGGCCACAGCAAGGAAATGCCTCCTTATTACGCGCAAAATAATGATTCCTCCACCTGACAGCGGGGACCCACCGGAAGGGCCTCTGTATTTCGCGAAAAAAACATTCCCCCCGCTGACAACTCGGACCCACCAACTATATCTTTGAACGCAAGGAAGTGCCTCCTTATTACGCACAAAAAAATTGAATACCCCAGCTGCTAGGTGGGACCCACCATATTTGAAGGCTGACTTATGGGCCTACTAAGTTGACGCGGACGCAGGGCTTTGTCAACTTAGTCAATATAAACGATTCTAGCTGTGGTGACCGTACGATGTCCATCCAACGGCTGTCGTGCTTCTTCAACCTCTGGTCTTCTTGCTCCAGCCGCCAAAACCATCACGGGCCATGCCGCCTGCTGCAGCCTCCCGTGGCCGGCTGTGCTGCCGCGCAGGCCTCACACCCCCTCCTACTCCAACCTCTGGCCATGCCATCCCTCTACTCACCCACAACCCTTGTTATTCTGCGGCGACGACAGCCTCACACCGCAGCCGAACCAGTCAACCCTCGTACTCCTCTCCGCGTGGGCATCCACTGCCACGTCTTCCCTGGCTCCGCGTCGTCCCCTTCCTAGGCCTCACCGTCAACCACCGCCTAGGTGCTCTCGGTGCGGCGTGGTCAACGTGGTCAAGGAACGACTTCCATCGGAAGAGGACTGTACGTGGAGAGGCTGACAGTTGGGTCCACGGCTGCAGCAAGGAAGTGCCTCCTATTACGCGTAAAATAATTATTCCTCCACCAGACAGCAGGGACCCATCCGGAAGGGACTCTGTATTTTGCGAAAAAAACCTTTCCCCCCTGACAGTTGGGACCCACCAGCTACATCTTCGCACGCAAGGAAGTGCGTCCATACTACGGGCAAAAAAATGATTCTTCCCCCTGACAGCTGGGACCCACCAGCTATATCTTCGCACGCAAGGAAGTTCGTCCTTATCCTCCCTAACAGCTGGGACCCACCCGGTCGAAGCGTACGTAGCGTTGTCGCGAACGTGTACGTACATACTGGTCGATCAGTGTCTCTGCAGCGATGAACTGTGGCCGAGTAAGGAGCGGCACGTGTCGTAGTAGAGGCGCGGACATAGCATGTCACGCAGTCCCGTCTATATCATGTACACGTACGTACAGCCACGCTGCAAGAAAGTAAATACGGCTACGTACGTACATACGGGCGGGGTCTCGAACACGTACAGCGACGTCGTCCTGTTCATCGGCAGCCAACCGGCTGGGTCAACGGAGGAAACCGCGTCGTGTTCATCGGGAGGCAACAGAATACGTCGTGTTCATCGGGAGGCAACTGGCTTGGACGGAACAGCCGAAACGAGATCTGGCATACCGCAGAACGGATGAAACGGGCCTTCTATTCGACCACGTATGGTCGAAACGGGGTCCTGTTCATCGGGAAGGGTCTGGCATACCACAAAACGGAGGAAACGGACTTGTGTTCGAGTGCCTACGGTCAAAACGGGGCCCTGTTGATCGGGAGGGGTGTGGCGTACCGCAAAACGGAGGAAATGGACTTGTGTTGGAGCGCCTACGGTCGAAACGGGGTCCTGTTCATCCACCGTCTACTGCCTCGCTCCAGCCTCCACGGCTACTGTTCATCCACCGTCAACTTCCTCTAGCCTCCACGGGCTACTGTTCATCCATGGGCTACTGTTCATCCAGCCTCCACCAGCTGTTGTTTGTAGAGCCTCCACGGGGTCCTGTTCATCCACCCCCAACCGGCTGGGGTGCGGCGGCCTCCTCGGGGTCCTGTTCATCCACCGGCAATGGCCTACTACCACGGGGTCCTGTTCATCCAACCCCCACCGAGAACTGTTCATCCACAGCCAACCAACCGGCTCGACTCACCACGTCTCGACTCGTTCTATGTACCGCGCGCACGCTAGCAATGGTCACTGTTCATCGAGAGGCAACCAACACCGGCTGGCTACGTCTCGCACGGGGGCTCGATCGGCTTCAGTAAGCAGCAGTAGTGTCGATCGCTCGGTTCAGTTAGCAGCAGCAGCGAAGGAATCGCTCGATCGGGTTCAGTCAGCAGCGAATGAATCGCTTGGGTTCAGTTAACAGCCAAGGGATCGATCGCTCGGGTTCAGTTAGCCAACGCCTCGCACACACGCGCGTACACGAGAGAAACACGCAAACCTCCGTGCATCGCTCGGCCCCGATGACCCACCGTAACCGGGAACTCCCCGATATTTTCCTCGCCCTCGCTTCTACCACGATTTTTTCCGTCATGGATGGCCCAAAGAATGTCATGCAGCTGCGTCTCCGGCCCGCCCAGGATGAAAAGCCCATTTTCTGTCATGATTTTTTTGTTATAGAAGTAGGAGCCCACCACATCTATGATGATATGTGCTTTTGTCACAATTATCGTCATAGAAGTGTCATAAGCATGACAGGAAAAAAAATCGTTCGGCCCATAATGTCAAGGATGTGTCTTTTCTTTGGAGTGACTACTAGCGCCAAGAACGATGTTCCTTGCTTCATTTCCAAAAATTCAAATTTAGCGTTTAATGCTCTCCACTGGCTAGCATCTGCGAGGTGTCTCAACTTTGGATCATCTCCGTCATCTGGCTTCACCCTCTCCGCGTGCCAACGCATAAGCTTTGCTTCCTTAGGATCTATGAAATACCTCTGCAGACGCAGAGTGATCAGAAAGTACCATACAACTTTCTGTGGAGCTTTCTTTTCGACCTTCTTATATCGTGAAGCATTGCACTTTGGACAGATGGTTTTTCCCGCGTGCTCGTTTCGATATATGATGCAATCGTTGATGCATGCGTGATATCTAATGTGTGGCAGATCAAGAGGGCACACAATTTTCTTTGCCTCCTCGACACTAGTAGGACAAAGGCTTCCCGCGGGAAGAACCTTCTTTAGATACTTCAGAAGCTCATCCAGGCTTGCATCCGTCCATTTGTTTTTTGCCTTCATCTTTAGAAGTTCTAGCGTGAAATTCAAGTGGGTCACCTCGAGATCACAACCATCATACAAAGGATTCATTGAGTCTACGTCCAGTTACGCCAGTTTGGCCTCCTCTCTAGAAGCAGCTCTGTCGCTAGTCGTCTTCTTGTGAAGCAGGTCTCGGACATGCGGATCCCGCATGGCTGAACTTAGTAGCGACGAAGGCTGTGGCGTGTCCGCGTCTTCTCCTCCTTGTACTGCCTCTTCGCCATCGCCATTTCCGAGGCCGTCTTCTTCTTCGGGCCCATAATCGGTCATCTCTTCGTCTGGCCCCATGTCGTTATTTCCTGCCCCGTCGACGTCCTCATCATCATCATCTTCACTTATCCACCGAGTATGGCCATCCATGAAACCATGCATGAGCAGGTGCGCCTTGAATTTACCACCCTTAAAGGGGTCGAGCCTGACTCCTCCTTTGCATTTTCGACACGGACATAAAACATTCTTCAGTTTTTTTCATGCATGTCATCCACCGCGGATTGCCAGTATCTTTCCACCATCCTTCCATTGACCTTCATGATCACCTGCGCGGAGCAAAATATTATAACCATGTACGCATGCATGGATCAAATTCATACAAAAATTCGGCATGACCTTCCCTAAACATAGGACATATTAAGTTTGCCCGAAATTCACCGAAACGGAATTGAGTCGACATTTCGGCAGAACATAGGCAACTCATGTCACCCACATTTCAACAAATACACAATATAGGCAACTCACATGCCACACACAATTCGGTATATTCATATCGCGCATATATAGTTTCGGTCCTATCGCACACACACATATTTCCATTCTTGCACAACTTTTTTTTTGCTCACCTATGTGTCGAGAGGGATATCGAGCACCTTCTTAATTAGCTAGTAGCTCTAGATAGTGAGGTACCTACATATAGCTCTAACTAGCTAGGGAGAGAGAGAGAGCTAGTGGAGATGGGTGGATGGCAAAGAAAGAGAGATGGAGGAGGGAGGCCATTAATTAATGGAGGTGGGTGGAGGGGGCAAAGAGAGGTGATAAGTGGAGGGGGCAAAGAAAGAAAGAGGGAGGAGGGAGGGGCATTAATGGAGGGGGTGGAGGGGGAAGAAGAGAGGGGAGGAGGGGGAGCATTGAAAGGAAAAACCCAACAGCAAGGAAAGAGGAGGGGGAGAAAGGAAGGGGGAGTAAGAAGAGGGGGGGGGGGAAGGTGGTAGGTATTTTGGCTGGTGACCATAGCAGTAGCGCTGGCCACCAATGCGCGCTACAGCTATGGTCGCCAGCCAAAATATCTACTGGTAAAGTTCTACTAGCTATAGCGCCGGGTGGAAAAACACGCTACTGCTAAAAGGGCTCACAAGTTTACACATAGAAGAAATAACAGTAGCGCGTTGTCAAGACCAGGCGCTACAGATCTGGATTTAACAGTAGCGCTGGGTAGAAAACCGACGCTGCTAATATCTCTTGACCTGATGGTGTGGTGTGGCACACTTACCAGTAGCGTGTCCTAGAGAAACCAACGCTGCTGCTAAGTCATACCAGCAGCGCATTTTGTACCCGGCACTACTGTTACTTACTGCTACTTCTTGAGCTTGCGTTGGTTTTTCCCTTGAAGAGGAAAGGGTGATGCAGCAAAGTAGAGATAAGTATTTCCCTCAGTTAGAGAACCAAGGTATCAATCCAGTAGGAGACAATGCACAAATCACCAATACCTGCACAAACAATCAAACACTTGCACCCAACGCGATAAAGGGGTTGTCAATCCCTTCACGGTCACTTGCAAAAGTAAATATTTTTAGGGTTTTTGGTTTATAGATCTGAAAATAAAAGATTGCAAAATAGTAGATCGAAAAGTAATATGATGGAATATAGACCAAGGGGGCATAGGTTTCACTAGAGGCTTCTCTCAAGATATCAAATAATACGGTGGGTGAACAAATTACTGTCGAGCAACTGATAGAAAAGCGCAAAGTTATGACGATATCCAAGGCAATGATTATGAAATATAGGCATCACGTCCGTGTCAAGTAGACCGACTCCTGCCTGCATCTACTACTATTACTCGACACATCGATCGACTCCGGCCTACATCTGGAGTATTAAGTTCATGAAGAACAGAGTAACGCTTTAAGTAAGATGACATGATGTAGAGGAATAAACTCAAGCAATATGATGTAAACCCCATCTTTTTATCCTCGATGGCAACAATACAATATGTGCCTCGCTGCCCCTACTGTCACTAGGAGAGGACACCGCAAGATTGAAACCAAAGCCAAGCACTTCTCCCATTGCAAGAAAAACCAATCTAGTTGGCCAAACCAAACCGATAGTTCGAAGAGAATTACAAGGATATGAAATCATGCATAAAAGAATTCAGAGAAGATTCAAATAATATTCATTAATAAGCTGGTTATAAATCCACAATTCATCGGATCTCGACAAACACACCGTAAAAGAAGATTACATCGGATAGATCTCCAAGAACATCAAGGAGAACGTTGTATTGAGAATCAAAGAGAGAGAATAAGCCATCTAGCTACTAGCTATGGACCCGTAGGTCTGAGGTAAACTACTCATGCTTCATCGGAAGGGTAATAGAGTTGATGTAGAAGCCCTCCGTGATCGAATCCCCCTCTGGCAGGATGCTGGAAAAGGCCCCAAGATGGGATCTCACGGGAACAGAAGGTTGCGGCGGTGAAAAAGTGTTTTCGTGGATGCTTCTGGTGGTTTGGGAATATATGTGAATATATAGGAGGAAGATCTAGGTCAGGGGGTCACCGAGGGGCCCACAAGGCAGGGGGCGCGCCCTACCCCCCTGAGTGCGCCCTCCCCCCTTGTGGCCGCCTCGTGGTTCTCCTGACTTGCACTCCAAGTCTCCTGGGTGTCTTCTGGTCCAAGAAAAATCATCGCGAAGGTTTTATTCCATTTGGACTCCGTTGGTATTCCTTTCCTGCGAAGCTCAAAAACAAGGAAAAAATAGAAACTGGCACTGTGCTCTAGGTTAATAAGTTAGTCCTAAAAATAATATAAAATAACATATTAATGCATATAAATATCCAAAACAGATAATATAATAGCATGGAACAATAAAAAATTATAGATACGTTGGAGACGTATCACTTACCAGTAGCGTGGGGGCCCAAACAAGCGCTATTGGTAAAGTTCTACGTATAAGCATTTTCCTAGTAGTGAATATTCAGACCCGTGCGTACTTTGCAAATTTCTATGTCTACAATGCTCTGCATGGAGCTACTCTAGCTAATTGCTCCCACGTTCAATACGTATCTTGATTGAGACTCAGAGTCGTCCGGATCGGTGTCAAAGCTTGCATCGATGAAACCCTTTACGACAAACTCTTTATCACCTCCATAACCGAGAAACATTTTCTTAGTCCTCTTTAGGTACCTAAGGATAATTTTGACCGCTGTCCTATGATCCACTCCTAGATCACTATTGTAACCCCTTGCCAGACTCATGGCAAGGCACACATCAGGTCTGGTACACAGCATGGCATACATAATAGAACCTATGGCTGAGGCATAGGGAATGACTTTCATTTTCTCTCTATCTTCTGCCATGATCGGACTTTGAGTCTGACTCAATTTCACACCTTACAACACAGGCAAGAACCCTTTCTTTGACTGGTCCATTTTGAACTTCTTCAGAACTTTGTCAAGTTATGTGCTTTGTGAAAGTCCTATTAAGCGTCTCGATCTATCCCTATAGATCTTGATGCCCAATATATAAGCAGCTTCACCGAGGTCTTTCATTGAAAAATTCTTATTCAAGTACTCCGAGATGCTTGCACCAGTTCATAGATGGATCGCTGGAGTTTGCACACTTTGTTAGCTCCTTTAGGATCGACAAAATCTTCTGATTGCATCATATACAACTCTTCTTTAAGAAACCCGTTAAGGAATGCAGTTTTGACGTCCATTTGTCAGATTTCATAATCATAAAATGCGGCAATCGCTAACATGATTTGGACAGACCTAAGCATTGCTACGGGTGAGAAAGTCTCATCATAGTCAACCCCTTGAACTTGTCGAAAACCTTTTGTGACAAGTCGAGCTTTGTAGACAGTGATATTACCATCAGCGTCCGTCTTCCTCTTGAAGATCCATTTATTCTCAATGGCTTGCCGATCATCACGCAAGTCCACCAAAGTCCACACTTTGTTATCATACATTGATCCTATCTCATATTTCATGGCCTCAAGCAATTTATCGGAATCTGGGCTCATCATAGCTTCTTCATAGTTCGTAGGTTCGCTGTTGTCTAACAACATGTCTTCCAGGACAGGATTACCATACCACTCTGGTGCGGTACATGTTCTGGTCGACCTACGAGGTTCAGTAGTACCTTGATCCGAAGTTTCATGATCATCATCATTAGCTTCTCCTATAGTTGGTGTAGGCATCACGTGAACGGTTTTCTCTGATGTGCTATTTTCCAATTCGAGAGAAGGTACAACTATCTCATCAAGTTCTACTTTCCACCCACTCACTTCTTTCGAGAGGAACTTCTTCTCTAGAAATGACCCATTCTTAGCAACAAAGATCCTGCCTTCGGATCTGTGGTAGAAGGTATACCCAATAGTTTCTTTAGGGTATCCTATGAAGACGCACTTCTACGCTTTGGGTTCGAGCTTATCAGGGTGACGCCTTTTGACATAAGCGTCGCATCCCCAAAGTTTAAGAAACGATAGCTTAGGTTTCTTGCCAAACCATAATTCATACGGTGTCGCCTCAATGGATTTAGATGGTGCCCTATTTAACGTGAATGCGGCTGTCTCTAATGCATAACCCCAAAATGATAAAGACAAATCGGCAACAGACATCATAGAAAGCACCATATCTAATAAAGTACGATTACGACGTTCGAACACACCATTACGCTGTGGTGTTCCAGGTGGCGTGAGTTGTGAAACAATTCCACATTGTTTTAAATGAAGGCCAAACTCGTAGCTCAAATATTCACCTCCGCGATCAGATCGTAGAAACTTTATTTTCTTGTTACGATGATTCTCCACTTCATTCTGAAATTCTTTGAACTTTTCAAATGTTTCAGACTTGTGTTTCATCAAGTAGATATACCCATACCTACTCAAATCATCTGTGAAGATTAGAAAATAATGACACCTGTCGCGTGCTTCAACACTCATCGGACTGCATACATTGGTATGTATTATTTCCAATAAGTCATTAGCTCGCTCCTGTTCCGGACAATGGAGTTTTAGTCATCTTACCCATGAGGCATGGTTTGCAAGTATCAAATGATTCATAATCAAGTGATTGCAAAAGTCCATCCGCATGGAGTTTCTTCATGCGTTTTACACCAATATGACCTAGACGGTAGTGCCACAAGTATGTTGCACTAACATTTTCAACTTTGCATCTTTTGGCATCAATATTATGAATATGTGTATCACTACGACCGAGATTCAACAAGAATAGACCATTCATTAAAGGTGCATGACCATAAAAGATGTTACTCATATAAATAGAACAACCATTATTCTTGGACTTAAATGAATAACCATCTCGCAATAAACAAGATCCAGATATAATGTTCATGCTCAATGCTGGCACCAAACAATTATTAAGGTCTAAAACTAATCCCAAAGGTAGATGTAGAGGTAGCGTGCCGACGGCGATCACATCAACCTTGGAACCATTCCCGATGTGCATCGTCACCTCGTCCTTAGCCAATCTTCGCTTATTCCGCAGCTCCTATTTCGAGTTAGAAATATGAGCAGCCGAACTAGTATCAACTACCCAGGCGCTACTACGAGCATTAGTAAGGAACACATCAATAACATATATATCAAATATACCTTTGTTCACTTTGCCATCCTTCTTATCTGCCAAGTATTTGGGTTAGTTCCACTTCCAGTGACCATTTCCTTTGCAGTAGAAACACTCAGTTTCAGGCTTGGGTCCAGCTTTGGGCTTCTTCACGGGAGCGAAAACTTGCTTGCCGTTCTTCTTGAAGTTCCCTTCCTTTTCATTGCCCTTTTTCTTAAAACTGGTGGTCTTGTTAACCATCAACACTTGATGCTCTTTCTTGATTTCCACCTCCGCCGATTTCAGCATCGCGAAGAGCTCGGGAATCATTTTCGTCATCCCTTGCATATTATAGTTCATCACGAAGCCTTTGTAGCTTGGTGGCAGTGACTGAAGAACTCTGTCAATAACACTCTCAACCGGAAGATCAATTCCCAGCTGAGTCAAGTGGTTGTGGTACCCAGACATTTTGACTATGTGTTCACTGACAGAACTATTCTCCTCCATCTTACAGCTAAAGAACTTGTTGGAGACTTCATATCTCTCTACCCGGGCATTTGCTTGAAATATCAACTTCAGCTCTTGCAACATATCATATGCTCCATGGCGTTCAAAACGCTTTTGAAGTCCCGGTTCCAAGCCGTAAAGCATGTCACACTGAACTATCGAGTAGTCATCAGATCGAGCCTGCTAGGCGTTCATAACGTCTGCATCAGCTCCTGTAGCAGGTCTGTCACCTAGCAGTGCATCAAGGACATAATTCTTCTGTGCAGCAATGAGGATAATCCTCAAGTTACGGACCCAGTCCGTGTAGTTGCTACCATGATCTTTCAATTTAGCTTTCTCTAGGAACGCATTAAAATTCAAGGGAATGGTAGCACGGGCCATTGATCTACAACATAGATATGCAAAAACTATTAAGAGTAAGTTCATGATAAATTTTAGTTCAAATAATCAAATTAATAATGAACTCCCACTTAAATCAACATCCCTCAAGTTGTCCAAATGATACATGATCCAAATCAACTAACCCATGTCCGATCATCACGTGAGATGGGGTAGTCTTCAATGGTGAGCATCTCTATGTTGATCATATCTACTATATGACTCACGTTCAACCTTTCGGTCTCCAGTGTTCCGAGACAATGTCTGTACATGCTAGGCTTGTCAAGTTTAACCCAAGTATTCTGCATGTGCAAAACTGGCTTACACCCATTGTGTGTGAACATAGAATCTATCACACCCGATCATCACGAGGTGCTTCGAAACGATGAACTTTAGCAACGGTGCATACTCGGGGAGAACAATTTTATCTTGAAATTAAGTGAAGGGATCATCTTATAGTGCTACCGTCGTTCTAAGCAAAATAAGATGCATAAAGGATAAACATCACATGCAATCAAAATATGTGACATGATATGGCCATCATCATCTTGTGCTTTTGATCTCCATCTCGAAAGCAACGGCATGATCTCCATCGTCACCGGCATGACACCTTGATCTCCATCGTTGCGTCGGGGTCGTCTCGCCAACTATTGCTTCTACAACTATTGCTAACGCATAGCAATAAAGTAAAGCAATTACATGGCGCTTAAGTGATTGACACGCATGTCATACAATAATTAAAGACAACCCTAAGGCTCCTGCTAGTTGTCGTACTCATCGACATGCAAGTCGTGAACTTATTAAAAAACATGATCATCTCATACATCACATATATCACATCAGATCTTGACCATATCACATCACAACATGCCCTGCAAAAACAAGTTAGATATCCTCTACTTTGTTGTTGCAAGTTTTACGTGGCTGCTACGGGCAACTAGCAAGAACCGTTCTTACCTACGCTTAACCACAACGGTGATTATCAAGTTGATATTTAACCATCTGCAAGGACCGCCGTAGTCAAATCCGATTCATGCACGATCATGAGCCACTGTTGGGGAACGTTGCATGGAAAACAAAAAAAATTCTAAGCACATGCAAGATCTATCCATGGAGATGCTTAGCTACGAGAGGGGGAAAGCATTTACATACCCTTGTAGATCGCTAAGCGGAAGCGTTTATCAACGTGGTTGATGTAGTCGTACACCTTCATGATCCGTCCCGATCATGTACCGAACGCACGGCACCTCCGCGTTCAGCACACGTTCAGCTCGATGACATCCTCGCCTTCTTGATCCAGCAAGAGAGGCGAAGTAGTAGATGAGTTCGGCAGCACGACGGCGTGGTGACGGTGGTGGTGAAACTATTCCGCAGGGCTTCGCCAAGCTCAACGGTTTAGGATGGAGGACGAACTAGAGGGAGAGGGGGTGCCGCACATGGCTTTGGAATCATGGTGTGTCGTGCCCCTCCCCTCCTCACATATATATAGGTGGAGGGGGAGGAAGGGCTGCCCTAGGGTGTGCCCTATGGGGGCTGGCGGCCGCCCAAGGCGCCTGCCCTAGCCGCACCCCCTTCCTTCTTTGGCGTGTGGGGGGGGGGAGGAAAGGGGGGCGGCTGCCCTAGGGCGCCTCCCCGTCCCTTTCTCCCTTATGTGGAGAAAGGCAGGAGGGGGCTAGCCCCTCTCCTTTCCTTTACAGGTCCGGCGGCCAGGATGGGGGCATGCCAGCCCCCTTGTGGGCTGGTGTGCTCCTCTCCCCTTGGCCCGTTAGGCCCAATAACTTCCCGTGGCCTTCCGGAACCCCTTTCGGTGATCCGATAAATACCCGGTGTGTTCCGAAACCTTTCCGGAGACCAAATACCATCATCCTGTATATCAATCTTTACCTCCAAACCATTCCCGAGCTCCTCGTCATGTCCGTGATCTCATTCGGGACTCCGAACAACATCCGGTCACCAACATACATAACTCATATAATACTATATCGTCAACGAACGTTAAGCGTGCGGACCCTACGGGTTCGAGAATGATGTAGACATGGCCGAGACGCTTCTCCGGTCAATAAACAATAGCGGGACCTGGATGCCCATATTGTTTCCTACATATTCTACGAAGGTCTTTATCGGTCGAACCTTTATGACAACATACGTAGTTCTCTTTGTCTGTCGGTATGTTACTTGCCCGAGATTCGATCGTCGGTATCTTCATATCTAGTTCAATCTCGTTACCGGCAAGTCTCTTTACTCATTCTATAATACATCATCTTGCAACTAACTCCTTAGTCACTTTGCTTGCAAGCTTCTTGTGATGTTGTATTATCAAGAGGGACTAGAGATACCTCTCCATCATACGGAGTGGCAAATCCCAATCTCGATTCACGCCAACTCAATAGACACCTTCGGAGATGCTTGTAGAGCACCTTTATGATCACCCAGTTACGAAGTGACGTTTGATAGCACACAAGGTATTCCTCCGGTATCTGGGAGTTGCATGATCTCATGGTCGAAGGAATATGTATTTGACATTAAGAAAGCAGTAGCAAAAACTGAACGATCATATGCTATGCTAACGGATGGGTCTTGTCCATCACATCATTCTTCTAATGATGTGATCCCGTTATCAAGTGATAACACATGTCTATGGTTAGGAAACCTTAACCATCTTTTGATCAACGAGCTAGTCTAGTAGAGGCTCACTAGGGACACGTTATTTGTTTATGTATCCACACATGTATTTAAGTTTCCGATCAATACAATTCTAGCATGAATAATAAACCTTTATCATGATTTAAGGAAATATAATAATAACCACTTTATTATTGCCTCTAGGGCATATTTCCAACACGTACCAATTTCATCACCAAATTCTTCACTTGAAGAAACACATTTTTAGGGGTCGTCTTCCATGGGTTAAACCAAATCTTCAGGGACTATATCTCTTGTGTACACTCACAAACACATTAGTCCCTCAATCTATTTGTCTCAATACTCCAAAACCACTAAGGGGGCACTTGATGCACTTACAGTCGCAAGAATGCCCTTCCATCTGGTCAAAGTTGTTGGACTAAAACTTTGAAAATTCATAACAAATTCATATGAATTCAGAAGAATGCAAAAATAAGATATCAAAATGTTCATATAAACATCACCTATATGCATGTCATTTACATTCATGACAATAACAGTCTTTAAAGCTTTTTAGGGTTTATAACATTAAAAAACTATTTAGGGTGAATGCAAATAAATGCATGTGCAGGTGATGGACGTAAATGATATGCGTGTATAGGTGATATTTTTATGGGCATTTTGGTATCTTATTTGCATTCTTCTAAGTTCATATGAATTTGTTATGAATTTTCAAAGTTTCGGTCAAACAACTTTGACCAGCTAGAAGGGCATTCTCGTGACCTAAAATGATTTTTAGGGGCAAATTTGAGCACATAAAAAAGTTAGGGGTAAATCTGAGAGTGGGCGCAAATTAGGGGTATAAATATAAATGTCCCTATAATCAATGTTGCCAGAAGGAGTACAGGTTTTCATGCAACTGATGCACTAGGGGTGTGTTTGGTTGCCATCTAGGAATATGCCTGCATTGCATGCTTGTCTCAGTTGAGCCTGGCTGAGCGAAAACAGGCAAAAAAACAAGAACATCTGCACATCGTTTGGTTGCCTGCATCTAGGCTTCATGCATTAGAGGATCAATTTTGACATGGCGTTCAGTGTCATGCATTGGCTGGGCACTTGCAACTACACGGTGTTTTGTTGTATACACGAGATGACGAGATGTGATTAATATTTAATAGCTACACATAACACACAAAGTTACACAATGCCATGGAAACTGCGGTGGATGGTAACGATGACGCAAGCAACTAGTTCGCCACACAGCCGTCGGACATGGCACCGCGGCCACTGTCCACCACGTCCGACGGCGGTGCGGCGAACTAGTTGCTTGTGTCGTGTCCACAAAGAAAGTCCGCGCGGAGAGATGAATAGAAGGGCGCTGAGGCAAATGATAGAGGAGAAAAAATGTAGTGTGCACGCCATGCGATGACGAGCAGCATGTAGGCGTGTACGGCCAGCAACATGGAAGTCTGCTATCATTGTAGAAGTACAGCTCCACCTAAGCTCCGCTCCCGGCCACCTAAACCCTTAGTTCGACACGTGCAGCAAGCCAAGAAGCCCAGGCAACATCAGCACGAGCGCGACGAGGCCGACTGCGATCTGTCTGCCGTAGTGCCCCGCCCTGCGGTGGTGCCAGTGTAGTAGGGCGCAAGATAGGAGGCCGAGAGGAGGGTTAGAATGGATGAGGGAGATTAAGGAGTGTCATTAAAACATATCACACATATGCATATGTACAGTTCGTGAGGAAGATGTAGATCTACTCGTCTATGATCGTCGAAACAGAAAGCGTGCAACACAAGTCGTGTGGAACTACGAGATGAAGCTACTAGTCAAAGAAAATTTCAAACGGTCGACTATGCGTGATGAATTTGACAAAATTCATCCAAAATAGCTCCAAACATGAACACGGAATTGAGAATTTACTGTCGATGAAGCTACGAACTGATCGCTTGAATGGAACCACAACATCGAAGTGCTTCTTTTTTGTGTAGACCTTACCTCGAATCGAAGCACCGTTGTGTAGATTAGAATGGACGAAGAAGAAAGGAGATTAGAGAGGAGCTTACTGGGGGTAGGAGAAGATAGCACGTAGAGGCAATATACTAGCTCGCATCGCACTGACATACTCTCGTGCAAGGGGCCCACCATGTGCGCTCAATGAGGCTCAACTCAGCCTGGTTGGGGGCCCAGCATGTGCGCTCGATGTGGCTCAACTCAGCCTGGTTGGCTGGAAACTGCCGATTCGACAGTTCCTAACAGGCCTGGTATGGAGCTGCTTTAAGTTCCATGCGATGCAGGCCCAACAGTGAATGCAGGCAGCCAAACAGTCCATTTTCTTTCCGCGCGAGCCTAGTTGGCCTATATGTGGGCTAACAAACACGCCCTAGAGCTATGATTGTATAAAAGCTCTAGTATGGACTAGTGGGGTATGCATCCAATTTGCTTGGTCACAAAGACCTATAGAATTTGAGGAAGGTCATTATTGAAATATACAAGCCAAATTCTATAACGTAAAACTCCCCAACTGGTACTCAAGATGCGTGGTGGATTGTCTGATTTGAGATAAAATGATTTAAGTGAATGTGTCCATCACGTGAAAATGGGTTTTTGTATCGAAGAACCTCAATATGCTAATCCACGTAACATGATACTCCCTCTGTTCTATAATGTAGTGCATATAGATTGTTTGAAAAGTTAAACCTCATAAATTTTGATCAAGTTTGTGGGAAAAAAAGCATTTACATCTAGAATGCCAACGATATATCATTCTATTCATCATAGATGTAGTTTCATATTTAATGTATTAGGTATTGTAGATATAAATAGTTTCCTCTATAAACTTGGTCAATTTTTGTAAAGTTTTACTTTTTTTTTAAATCTATACACATTACATTACGGAACGGGGGGAGTACAACTCAACTATGTCGATGGATCAAAATGCCACTATCTTACTCATGCCACCGGAATCATTCTGGGCAACTTGGACAGCTTATAATGATGTTTGTCATGCATATCAGAAACAAATATTGGGTTACATAATTCTAAAGCTTTTGTCTAATTCATATTTAGCCACGAGCAATATACCGGTTTGATCTTGTATATTTTCGTCTCTTATGTAGCATCTTAGAGCATCTCCAACAGCTGACCAAATGTTTGGGTACCTAAATCCATTTTTCCGAGAAGATTTAGGTAGCCAATTTTTTTGTGCTTTTACATCACACCTAAAATTGGATACACAAATCTTCAAAATCTAATGAAACATAAAGATCCGACGGCGGAGAGCCCACGCGGCGACGAGGAGACCGAGAGGCGGATACCGCGACAGGGAGGCTAGAATTAGGAGAGTCATCATATTGTCAGCTTCAATATCCAGAAGCGTGCTTCATACTTCTTTCGTTTCATAATGTAGTGCATATAGATTTTGTAAAAAGTCAAACATTGATCAAGTTTATAAAGAAACTATTTATATCTACAACACCAAAATATATACAATATGAAAGTACGTATTGTGATGCATCTAATGATATGCATTTGGTATTCTAGATGTATATATTTTTGTCCACAAAGTTGATAAAAAATTGTAATTTTTTTGACTTTTCAAAAATTATATGTGCACTACATTATGGAACCGGGGGAGTATGCGTTAAGCGTTATGGAGACACTCACGGTGATGTGCAAACTCAGTCTCTAAAACTTAATCTACAAAAAATATTTATGACAACTCTGGTAGAGTGTCATTTTGGATCAAAATCATCATATTAACGATTATTACAGCGATTGAGCCGATATAACAACTCTTCTAGTGTTAGCGCGTAGACGATGAGACGAGCAGAGGAGATGAGTCGTATGGGCGATGAGTCCACTCAAACTGATCCACTGACGAGTCGGTGGAGTCAAATCATTTACGTTTTCTATGTCCAATTTGGCGACCACTCGCTGGATGATATGGTCAATCATACTTCAGAGTGGGGACAGCATAACAATAACATTCTCTCTTTAGATTCGAGATGTATTGATCGGGACGTTCCTCACTCTAGTGAGGATTTGAGCTCCCGATAGATGTAGGGCCTGCTCGGTACGCTGTCATTGTTTAGGGGGTTCTTAATTGCTCTTTTTACCGACTACGAACCATAGGTGATACAGCAGCTGACTCGAAGTCTCGGTAGAAAATGGTTAGTAGATCCAATCTTGACGTTGGACACAACGTGTCTCGAAGCTAGTCCTTGGACCGCCTTCCGTCGTCCTGATTAACCACCGGGACGCGGTGCCGCAGCCCGAAGAGTTCAACTTTGCGCGGCGCCGTCCTCGCGAAGACAGGCTGCTCTGGTCTCACGCGTCGTCGCTGCCCATGACGCCAGCCCGAGGCTTGAACGTTAGTACAGCTGTTGCCTACCTCAACCGACGGTTAGAAAATCGCCTTCCCGCTATAAATACCAGGCTCCTCGCCCCATCCCAATCCACAACTCAACAGCTTCTCCACTCTCCACACCAGAGCCCAAGCGTTCGCTTCCCGTCGTCCCTGTTGAATCGTGATTATTAGCAAAGCTAGAATAGCGTAGGATATTATTCTATCTTGCATTATACTTCAAAATGATCATGTACTCCTATATATATATGCTCATGAGGCTCAAGCAATACAACGAAATATTGCACCAATCCTCTCCCTCTTCTTTCTAACTTGGTATTAGTTTCCGGGTTCTAAATCCTAGCCGCCGCCGCTTCCGCACCCGCGCGCCGCCCCCGGGGCGGTCGGCCTCCATGACCGCCGCCGGGTGCCGCGCCGCCCGTACCTAGGGTTCGTCCGCCGGTCGTGTTGACCGACTGCCCTAAAGAGTCTTTTTTCTGAGCCCTTGCTCCGGGTTTTTTCGCTCTCTCGCCGGTCGTTTTGATCGGCGTTTTTTTTTCCGATCTATGCTTGATCGGTTTGCGTCGCCCGCCGCCGCCGTCGACCCCCGTTCGCCTCTACTCCGACACCGGCGCGACCGGCCGGCCTCTTCACCGACCCGGCGGCCTCGCGCGACAGGCGGCTCCTAACGGCCGTCGTCTGCGCGTCTGCCCACCCGTCGCCCCGACCCGGCGGCCTCGCGCGACAGGCGGCCCCTCACGGCCGTCGTCCGCGCGTCGGCCCGCTCGTCGATCTACGCCAGCCGTCACCGCCCTGTCCCCGAGTTCAGCGCGCCCCTCCACCGATCGAGCAACGGGCTGCCACTGCGTCGCCCCGTCGGGCCGCAGCGCCGCCGCCCCATGGTTCTCCCCGTGGCTGCACCGATCAACGCCGCCGCTGCGTCGCCCCCTCGGGCCGTAGAGCCGCGGCACGTGGTCTCCGCCGCCGCCCTGAGGCCGTCCCCGTGGTTGCACCACCTCGCGCGCTGCCGCTGCGTCGCCCCTTCGGGCCGTAGTGTCGCGGCCCGCGGTCAACCGCCGCACCGAGGCCGTCCGCTCCAGGCCGTCCCCGAGGCTGCACCGACCCTCGCGCTGCCGCTGCGTCGCCCCGTCGGGCCGTAGCGAGCGTGGCACGCAATCCCTGCAACCGCCCTGAGGTCTTCCCCGTCGTCGACCCGACCTGCCCGCCGCCGTTGCATCGCCCCTTCGGGCCGTAGCGCTGCGGCCCGCGGTCCACCGCCGTCCACGCGCGTCGACTTCCACGTGATATGCGCCGCGCCGCCTCTCTTGGTGCAGGAACGTCACCGTCCGCGCCGGTCTTCGTCACACTGTCGGGTTCTTCATCGCCTACTTCGAGCACCGTCGCCGCGCTTCTGACCTAGCCGCCGCCGCCGCCTCCTCAGGCCGCCGCCGCCGCTCTTCTTCCCGGTCCACGGCGACTACCTCAACACCGGCCACCCCGACTCGACATCGACCACGGCGTCCCTCGCACGGCTACCTCGCCTACGGCTACACCACCTACGCTCTCGGCTACCTCGACAAACGGCACAAAGGGCTACCGCCTTGCTTGAGCAACCTCGTCGGTTTCCACTCCAGCCCCGACTCCGCGATGCATCGACCGTTACGACTGTGGGGGGCTGTCTGTCGGCTTCCCTTCGGATTCTTCTCCAGTCTCACTGTCTGCGTCGCTACCGTTGTGACTACGGGGGGATGTTGAGTATCGTGATTATTAGGAAAGTTAGAATAGCGTAGGATATTATTCCACCTTGCATTGTACTCCAAAATGATCATGTACTCCTATATATATATATGACCACGAGGCTCAAGCAATACAACGAAATATTGCACCAATCCTCTCTCTCTTCTTTCTAACTGTCCCATCTCCTCTCTGATTCAGCAATCAACAACAGCCAAATGGCTCGCTTCGACGTGGTCGCCGCCATCATCGCCCTCCTCGCCGTCACCGTAGCCGCGCAGGGCCCCATGCCGGCGCCAAGGATGGCCCCGCTCCCCGCACCACCGGCGAGGTCCCCGGCCACCGCGCCTGCGCCGGTCGCTGTTAGGTACTCGCTGGTGGTCTCTCGACTACAGTGGTATGGTTACAGTGGTGGGGATACAAGCAGGGATTCAACCCGAGGAGGAAGATGAACTAGCAAAGAAGAAAGGGGAAACACACGCCACCACCGCCTGTTCTGATCCTAGCCGGGATACCCTAACCCACTCGCTACACCTACTTGTATCAGCTCGTGACGGGTTCCTCTGGGCCGAACATGTAAGAGACCCACTGAGGCCCAGCAAACTTGTGGCACGGCCTCCTTTCCCTCCTGGGCTGGCCTGCTGCCACTCTGGCTTTCCTCTGCTCAGGTGTAGGAGGGACGCTAACACCCCCCTTTTCTTCAGACACGACTTGTCCCCAAGTCGTAGCAGTTGGGAAACGTCGCCGAAGATCTTCAATGTCTTCCCAGGTGTCCGGTGTAGCCTTGGGGTCTTGCCAGCGTACGAGCACTTGCTCGCGCATTTTGTTCGAGCCGCGACGCCATCTCTTGTCCAAAATCTCCACTGGAACATTAACCACATCAGTAAGTGATGGAAGGGAAGATGAGGCGCTCGCACCTGGGGTCAATGCCTTGCGCAGTTGTGAGACGTGGAAGACCGGGAAAATCGATGATCCCTCAGGCAGTTGTAGTTCGTATGTGACATCATTCACCCGGCGGGTTACCGTATAGGGCCCGAAGAACTTGAAACTCAGTTTGTGGTTGGCCCGGCGTGCTACAAATGTCTGAATATATGGCTGCAACTTGAGGAATACCTGGTCGCCAACCTGAAACTCTCTGTGGATTCATTTCTTATCTGCTTGCTGCTTCATGATTTGCTTGGCTCGCAGTAAGTGCTGCCTCAAGATATCTTGCATTTGTTGTCGTTCTTCTAGCCATTCATTAAGCTCAGGAATTGGTGTTTCTTGCTCAGGTACCAACCCAAGATGCCGCGGTTCTTGACCATAAACTACTGCGAACGGTGTCTTGCTGAGCGTGGAGTGATACGTTGAATTGTACCAGAACTCAGCCAACGCCAACCATCTGCTCCAGTTGTTGGGAGAGCTGTGGACGAAACAACGCAAGTAGGTTTCGAGACACTGATTGACCCGTTCGGTCTGTCCGTCTGTCTGAGGATGATGAGATGAACTCATTTTCAGTTCCACCCCTTGGAGTTTGAAGATCTCTTGCCACACTTTGCTGGTAAATATGGCATCTCTGTCAGAGATAATGGCTTCTGGCATGCCGTGTAGTCTGTACACTTGGTCGATGTAGAGCTGAGCGATTGTCTGCGCCGTATAGGGGTGCTTGACCGGAAGGAAGTGAGCAAACTTGGAGAAAGTATCCACTACCACCAGGATGCAGTTGTACTGTCGAGAGGGGGGCAATCCTCCAATGAAATCCATGGAGACCAAGTCCCAACAACGCTTGGCGACTGGCAACGGATGAAGCAGCCCTGGGTATTGTGCTCGATCCGGCTTGGCTTGCTGACAAACTTGACAAGACTGGACGTGATCCTTAATGTGTTGCTTCATTCCTGGCCACGCAAACAAATGTTTGATCCTCCTGTAGGTAGCTGGGAACCCTGAGTGGCCACCGACAGCGCTATCGTGCAAGGCACGCATGATCTGCTGCTGTAGATGCGTGTTGTTGCCCAGCCAGACACGCCCCTTGAAGCGAACAATGCCCTTGTTGAGTGTAAATTTGCCGCCCTCCATGGGTGCTACTGCCAATTGCGTGATCAGCTGCTGTGTTTTGGGATCGACAACATAGCCTCTGACTATCTCTTGCAACCAAGCTGGTTGGCAAACTGAGATGGCCTGAATTTGTTCCGTAGCAGGCACCGGCCGCCGAGAGAGCGCATCTGCAGCGCCGTTTTCTGACCCCTTGCGATAACAGATGCGGTACTGCAGCCCCAAGAGCTTGGTGAAGGCTTTCTGTTGCCAGGGGGTGTGGAGGCGCTGTTCTTCTAAGTGCACCAGGCTACGCTGGTCAGTTTTGATCACAAATTCCCCAAACTGCAGGTACGGCCGCCACTGCTCGACTGCCAGAACAATTGCCAAGTATTCCTTTTCATATGTAGACAGACCCTTGGTTCGTGGCCCCAACGCCTTGCTGAGGTAAGCAATTGGGTGGCCTTCCTGCTGGAGCACCGCGCCAATGCCATATTCACAGGCATCCGTCTCGATCACGAAGGGTTTGGTGAAATCAGGTAGGGCCAGTGTAGGAGCTGAGGTCAGGGCAGTTTTGAGGGCCGCAAACGCAGATTGTGTTGCTGCTGTCCATTGGAACTGTGTATGTTTGCGCAGGAGGTTTGTCAGGGGGCGTGCGAGCATGCCAAACTGCCGAACAAAATGCCTGTAGTATCCCGCCAGACCGAGGAAGGCGCGGACGTCCTTGACACAAGCCGGTACTGGCCACTCGACTACCTGTTTGATCTTAGTGTGATCGGTTGCCACTCCCTTGCCAGAGATAGTGTGCCCAAGGTAATTGACTTCTTGCTGTGCAAACACGCACTTGGACCTCTTCACATACCATTGGTCTTTTCGGAGAAGTGACAGGACTTGACGCAAGTGCTCGATGTGGAGTGCAAATGTGCGACTGAAGATGATGATATCGTCAAAGAATGACATGGCACACACGCGATGAACTGGCTTCAAGGTGACATTCAATCCTCCCAAGAATGTTGCAGGTGCTCCTCCGAGGCCAAATGGAACCACCTTGTACTCAAAATGACCGAAATGGGTTTGGAAAGCAGTCTTGAACTCTTCGCCCTCGGCTAGACGAATTTGATGGTACCCCGATCGCAAATCCAGCGTAGAGAACCAGCGAGCTCCTGCTAGTTCATCCAGGATGTCCTCTATCACCGGCACTGGATATTTACTTATGATGGTCATGGCATTTAGTCGTCGGTAATCAACACAAATTCGCCAGGTTCCATCTTTTTTCTTCACGAGGATGATGGGGGAAGAAAAAGGGCTGCTGCTTTTTTGAATAATGCCTGCCTTAAGCATTTCTGCAATCTGACGCTCCACCTCTGTTTTGAGTTCAGGTTTAAGACGATATGCCCGGATGTTAACAGGTTGAGCACCCTGCATCAGCGGTATTGGGTGGTCGCAGTCACGCTTGGGTGGCAGTCCAATAGGTTCCATGAACACATCTTCATATTCCAGCAGTACCTTGGCGATTTCTGGTGGCAGCTCTGTGCAAGATATGTCCGTGATGTTCTCTGAATCCTGGGCATAACACAGGTGGACCGCATAGGCGACTGCTTCTTGTTTTTCCATACTTGCTAACTGCACCGCATTCAGAATCTCACACTTGTGTGCCTGGGAAGTAACCCCCTGGAGTACCACCGTGAATCCGTCGTGCTCAATTTGCATACACCGCTTCGGCCAATCGATGAGCATGGGGCTGTGGTATTCCAGCCAATCCATACCCAGTATAACATCATAAGAGCCCAACGGAAGAAATCTGAAATTGGTTGAGAACACGTGTCCCTGGGCAAACCAAGAGCAGCCTAGCACCTCCTGGGTGCACCACAATTCTGATCCGTTGGCTACAGCAACCTTGATAGACTTGGGCATAGACTGGACCCCTTGCGAATGAGGTAACAAGTGCTGTGAAACGAACGAAGCTGAGCTACCGGAGTCCACCAGCATGAGCACTTCTCGCCCCTGGAGCCAGCCGTGCAACTGTAAACAACTGGGTGCCTCAGTACCCGATACGGCGTTGATAGACAGCTGCCACACTTGCTCCGCTGCATCGTGTTATTCCTTGTGTTGTTCAGTAACTGCTGCCCCCTCTTCCTGAGCGTCTATGCTGAACAGACTGAGCATTTCCTCAATCACATGGAGTTTAACTGTTGGTGGGCAGACATGATCATGACCCCACCGTTCTCCACACTTGAAACACAATCCTTTGGCTCTACGGAAGTTGCGCAGGGCTGTGATTTTGGATTGATCGCTCCCCGCGCGGGCTGCCTCAGTGCCGCGACGATCATCCGCTGTTGGTGAGATAGCCGGTGCCCGTGGTGGAGGGGGGGGGCAACGGCAGAGGACCTTTTGAGCGAGCACGACCCAGAGGAGGCGCCCCTTCATGGTTGCTGTACCAGGTCCCCTTTTGTCCCTCCGCAACTTCTTCTTGCAGAATTGCGAGAGCACAAGCTGTGTCCAAGTCCTTGGGCCGCTGCACCATCACCACGGCACGGATGTCCGTGCGTAGGCCCTCAATGAACCTCGTCAAGAAATACAGTGGGTGCACAACATCAGAATAAGAGACGAGATGATTCATAAGATTCTCAAATTGCTCAATATAATCAGAGACAGAGCTCGTTTGGCGAAGGGCGTAAAATTGGCGGATAAGTAGCTGGTGCTTATCGCGACCAAATCGCGCACAGAGCAGAGCACAGAAAGCCTCCCAATCGAGGGAACTCAGCTTCCCCTGGATCGATTGCAGCCAGATAGCCGCAGGACCCGTGAAGTGTAATGTAGACATGGGAACAAAATAGGGCTCTGGAATTTGAAACATAGAGAAATACTGTTCACACATGGTTCTCCAGATTTTGGGATTTTCACCCGAAAATTGGGGAAACGCAAGAGGTGGGGAATTTGGACCCAGTCCGGTATGAACAAGGGCCGAAGCAGAACCAGGTGTGATGGAGGTGTCTACCACGGGGAACAGGGGAGGGTTGTGAAAGCTCAGCGTACCATTGGCCGGAGAGGCCGTCGGCGGGATGCTGCCCGCCGATGACGCACCCCGTAGTTGATGCGACTCGCCGCGGCCAGCGGGCCCGTGGACCATGCCGTGGAGCGGCGGATCGGAGAGATCCGCCCCCTTTGATCCACCATCCGTCGCGTTCGGCGTGGGCAGCCGCTCGCTCTGGAGCATGCCCACCGTCTCCTGGAGCTTGGAGAGGCGGGACTCGAGGTCCGGCTTCCATGCCGTAAGCGCGTCCACCTGCGCGGACTGGGAGTCGATCTGCGCTGAGAGGTCCTTGATGTCAGCTCGGGTGTCCTCGTTGGCCTTCGTTAAGGTCTCCGTGAGCTTGTCGAGGTAGGACTTGAGGACGGGATCCATGGTCGCGAGCAGCTGCAGTCGCTCGCTCGTTTGCCGGCGCGTCTCCAGGGCGTCAACGAAGGGTGGTGGTGGCGACTGATACCACGTGTTAGGTACTCGCTGGTGGTCTCTCGATTACAGTGGTATGGTTACAGTGGTGGGGATACAAGCAAGGATTCAACCCGAGGAGGAAGATGAACTAGCAAAGAAGAAAGGGGAAACACACGCCACCACCGCCTGTTCTGATCTCAGCCGGGATACCCTAACCCACTCGCTACACCTACTTGTATCAGCTCGTGACGGGTTCCTCTGGGCCGAACATGTAAGAGACCCACTGAGGCCCAGTAAACTTGTGGCACGGCCTCCTTTCCCTCCTGGGCCGGCCTGCTGCCACTCTGGCTTTCCTCTGCTCAGGTGTAGGAGGGACGCTAACAGTCGCCACCCCCGCCCACCGCCGCCTCGCCATCCCCGATGGCCTCTCCCCCGGCCCCGCCCACCGACGCTCCCTCCGCGATGACGCCGTCCGCGGTCTCTGCCACGCCCACCGGCGCCCCCACCGGCGCCCCCGCGAGCTCCGCCGTGTACTCATCTGCCGCCAGCTTCGTCGCCGTCGCCGGTGCGGTTGCCGCCGCCATCGTGTTCTAGATGGACGGAGGGTCCTGAGCTGATCTTCACCGATCGCCGCCGCGGGGCTCTGCTCCACCGTTGTTTATACGACAAGATTCTTTTTTTGCTTCTCTTTCTTGAGGGCGAGTGAGTTATATGTGAGATTGCCATGTTGCGCTACGCATGCGCGAGATTAACATCATTAATGTAAATTCTTTCATTTGTTACCTGATTGATCTCCGCTCCTGGATGTATGCATCTGTTCTCCGTTAACTCGTCCGACTTCCGATTAACCACAACAGCAAAAATGGAAAGAAACCCTAATCTGCAACGCTAATCCCTACGTGAGTTTGCTCTGCCGTGTGGAACTTTACGAATTCCCACCCATCATACAGATCAGGGGCCTACCTCTCGGTGGCGTGAATTTGTCATGCGGCGTGGTACGGGGATCGAAAAGCTAAGCTAGGGCGACAACGGTAAACCGAGGAGAGTTGCCGTTGCGTTCTCGACTGGGTCGGCAGGACCAAAGCCATGTGCGGAGCTCTGTTTTCTTCTCGAACGGCGCAGGCGAGGTCACATGGTCGCATGCGCCATTGCGTGGTTGCTTTTGTTTTTCATTCATCGTCTCTTCTTTTCTTTGCGTCCTGATGCCTGCCATGTGACCTGTTTTGGTTTGCGCGCTTCAGCTGTCAGCTAGCTGGAAATTTCTGGATTCCAATAGCGAAATCGCGCTTTTGCTTTAGCCCATTTTGGGAAGGAACCTTGCTATAAGTGACAGAGTGTCCAACATTGTATGATTAGAGACGATTGTAGATAATTCAGTTTGTAAGCCATAGCATCTAGAGATGATTTGCTCCTACGCAGAGCAGTTTGGTTTGCAAAGATTGAAATGTACAAAACACGCTTCTGCTTTAGCCACCAACGTAAATTGATTTCTGCGCGTCTGCGATGTAATTAGTTGCGGGAAGGGGATCCTTATCTTATCTCCTATTTTGGTAATACTAATAGTTTTCCTTTCCGGGGGATAGAGGAATGCCACTACCTCTTTCTGTGTACAGATTTGAGTTTGCTGGAAACTGTATTTTTTTATGAACTATTTTTCTTGTAAGCAGATGCTGGAGACTAGTAAGTAGTTCTGAACATTTTTCAGAGTTTGCCTATTTTTACTTGAACTCGACAAAATTACGGATACAATACTTGCCATCATGGATGTAAGAAATTACAAACTAACACGTATAACTAAAATTTAGAGTGAAAATTTCTCGTGATCGTCTTCTCCATGGTAACAATATTTGCAATGCCAAATGCTGCCAATCCTTCAATAAAATGACTGCAATCTAATCAGAGCAGCAACACCGTCACTCATACCTGCATGAACTTGACTACCTTCATTGATTTTAGAAATTCTTTAAAACCGCCCATCCAAAAAATGAGAAATCTCGGGAATTGAACATATTTTTTTCTCAAGAGTATCCTAGGCGTATCATGTACAGATGTCAGAAGATAAATACAAGAAACTACCTCTCGACACAAACAACAATGGTAGTTCAAACACCACACCCCGAGGTAATCTAAAGATTAGCCACCACAAACCATTACAAACACAACACAAAAGAGGCATATGCCCTAAACATAAACTCCAAGCTGTGTCTTGACCAACACCGATCACCTCGAAAAACAACAACTTCAGTTGAACTTTCCTTGCCGACGCACCAACCCACCCTTAAATGCCTAAAAGGAGACAGCGAGTGGGTGGAGGGACACGGTCGGTCCCGAGAAAACCATCGTTCTTGGACTCACCGGCCACTGCGTATATAGCGCGCGCCCATGAAGATCTACCCGGACCAGTGGCAACCACCGCACAACCACAACACAGAACCTCAAGGCCTTGTCTCCATACGCGATGCTCTCAACAAAGAACCAACGCTGAGACCGCCGTCACAGTCAATTCGGCAATGAACCTAGGCTTTCGCACGGAGACAACTACCCAAACGAGAAGGAAAGATGGCAACACACCTCAGCGATGCCTCCAAGCAAGGGAACGACACCCACAGGCATCGTCACCGCCATCACCAATTGAAGATGGGTAGGATTTTCATCAGTAATGTCGCACACCTCCATCCCTTCCCATCGGATTGGGGCAACACTGTCTATGTTGGTTCACTCCGCCGCCGCCACAACACCTTGCCATCATGGTCATAACATCGCAATACACCAACACCGACCAAGAGCATGCAACGCATCTTCCACCTTCCGCACGGCTGAGAAAACATCAACGCCAGACCTTCCTTTGCCTGCAGCAGCCAAGGGCCGCCGGCAACACCTGCATCAGCTAGTCACACCAACTCCAGGCGGACAGACGCGTAGTGGCCATGGCCCGGAGCCCATATCGGGCCCATATCTGATCGGCATCGCCACCTCCATGAAGGCACCACCGCATCGACTCATGGCCGTCGCTCCTGCAACACCTCCTAGTCGAGCTCTGCGTCCTCCATGGCCAGTCGTGATGCCACCTCTAGCACCCATGTTGGCGCTTCTAGGAGGACACCCCACGCGCCAGCACCTCCACTCTGAGACCCCCACCGTGCACCGCCGCACCGTTGCTCTCCTCATTGTGTGTCGCTGCTCCAGAACGATCACCCGCGCCGCCTGCTTTATGCCACTCCCCCGATGAACACATTTGGACCGGGGACAAGCCCCTAAAAGTATAGATCATTGAATCACAATACATAAGGCAATGATCTGTGTCGGTCGACCGGCGTAGGCTCCCGGCCGGTCACGTACACACTACCTGATTCATCGCTTCCTAGCCATTAGATCTAGCCTCCTGGTTTGTCCTCCCCGTATCACTTGAGATCCCCAAAACAAATGCGTCAACATGCACAAAACGAAAGCGACGACGAGCATCGCGACCGGCCATGAAAGCACCTTGTCCCACGTGCCTGCCCCCATCTCCCCCGCACGCATATTTCCCATGGTGCTCGCCGGCGCTGGCGCAACATTGCCCTGCTGGTCGCTCGACCCCATATGTTCCCAGCATGTACGCCAACGTCAATCGTTGCGCCTACCCCAACCACGTTCGTAGCATCGCCGCCACGGGCTTGTAGCACTTGTCGTTGTGACTTTCAGCAGCTCGTCCGTCCTTGCCACTATCACATGCATACTGCTCCCGGCTTGCACCATCGTCTTCTCAACTGACCTCCCCCTCGCCTTCGTTGCAGCAGCCCCAACAAAACATGACGACAGTTGTAGCAAAACATGACAGAGATTGTAACAGGGTGTGATGTGGGTTATAGCAAAAACGTGATGCCGGTTGTGCAGGGTGCAACACCGAGTGTAGCAAAGCACAATGTCGGTGGTAGAAGGGTACGACGTCGGTTGTAGCATAACTGGACGTACGCCGGTTGTAGCAGGGTCGCAACATCTTCGGGGCTGGTCCCAGCATCCACAACTACAGGTCGCAGCATAAGGTGCGGTCCAACATCCCCATCTACGAGTTCCAGCACCTTGTCACCACCGTTCCAGAAAACCCCTGTAATGTCGTCAACGCACTAATACGTCTCCAACGTATCTATAATTTTTTATTGTTTCATAATGTTATATTATCAATCTTGGATATTTGATATACATTTACTAGCAACTTTATATCATTTTTTTGGGACTAACCTATTAACTTAGTGCCCAGTGTAAGTTGTTGCTGTTTGCTTGTTTTTTTACTTTGCAGAATATAAATAAAAAACAAAGTCCAAATGCCACGAAACTTTTTAAAGATTTTTTTCTGGCAAGAAGAGACCCTGGAAGCTTCTGGAGGCCACGAGAGGAGGCCCGTGGGGCCCACTAGGCACCAGGGAGCCCAGAGGCCCCCAGCATGCCCTGGTGGGTAGTGGGGCCCACAAGCACCGCCTTGACCTACCTCCGCTGAAGGAAATATGCCCTAGAGGCAATAATAAAGTTGTTATTTTATATTTCCTTATTCATGATAAAGGTTTATTATTCATGCTAGAATTGTATTGATCGGAAACCATAATTCATGTGTGAATACATAGACAAAACATCGTGTCCCTAGTAAGCCTCTACTAGACTAGCTCATTGATCAAAGATGGTTAAGGTTTCCTGACCATGGACATGAGTTGTCATTTGATAACGGGGTCACATCATTAGGAGAATGATGTGATGGACAAGACCCATCCGTTAGCTTAGCATAATGATCGTTCAGTTTTATTGCTATTGCTTTCTTCATGTCAAATACATATTCCTTCGACTATGAGATTATGCAACTCCCGGATACCGGAGGAGTGCCTTGTGTGCTATCAAATGTCTCAACGTAACTGGGTGATTATAAAGATGCTCTACAGGTATCTCCGAAGGTATTTGTTGAGTTGGCATAGATCGAGATTAGGATTTGTCACTACGAGTTTCGGAGAAGTATCTCTGGGCCCTCTCGGTAATACACATCATAAGCTTGCAAGCAAACGACTAAGGAGTTGATCATGAGGTGATGTATTAAGGAACGAGTAAAGAGACTTGTCGGTAACGAGATTGAACTAGGTATGAAGATACCGACGATCGAATCTCGGGCAAGTAACATACCGATGGACAAAGGGAATTACATATGTTGTCATAACGGTTCGACCGATAAAGATCTTCGTAGAATATGTAGGAGCCAATATGAGCATCCAGGTTCCGCTATTGGTTATTGACCGGAGAGGTGTCTCGGTCATGTCTACATAGTTCTCGAACCCGTAGGGTCCGCACGCTTAATGTTCATTGACGATATAGTATTATATGAGTTATGTGATTTGGTGACCAAATATTGTTCGGAGTCCCGGATGAGATCACGGACATGACGAGGAGTCTCGAAATGGTCGAGAGGTAAATATTGATATATAGGACGATGGTATTCGGACACCGGAAGTGTTTCGGGGGTCACCGGGTACTTATCGGGTCACCGAAAGGGGTTTCGGGCACCCCCGGCAAAAGATATGGGCCTTATGGGCCAAGAGGGGAAACACACCAGCCACAAGGGGCTGGTGCGCCCCCCATATGGGCCATCCAAGGTGGAGAAGGAAAGGGGAAGGAGGAAAGGAAAGAAAGGGAATAGGATTCCCCCTTCCTTCCACCTCTCCCCCCTTTCCTTCCCCCTCCGATATATATGGCAGGGGGCGCGGCTTGGGAGGAGCCCAAGTAGGATTCGGTCCTACTTGGGGCGCCTCTTGGCCTCTTCCCTCCCCCTCCCACCTATATATATGTGGGAAGGGGGCGCCTAGCACATAACAGACAATTGCCTAGCCGTGTGTGGCGCCCCCCTCCACAGTTTACACCCCCGGTCATATTTTCGTAGTGCTTAGGCAAAGCCCTGCGGAGATCACTTCACCATCACCGTCACCACGCCGTCGTGCTGACGGAACTCATCTACTACCTCGACGTCTTGCTGGATCAAGAAGGCGAGGGACGTCACCAAGCTGAACGTGTGCAGAACGCGGAGGTGCCGTGCGTTCGGTACTTGATCGGTTGAAGCGCGAAGAAGTTCGACTACATCAACCGTGTTGTGAAACGCTTCCGCTTACAGTCTACAAGGGTACGTAGACACACTCTCCCCCTCGTTGCTATGCATCTCCATGGATAGATCATTGCGTGTGCGTAGAATTTTTTTTGTTTTCCATGCAAAGATTCCCAACAGTGGCATCAAGAGCCAGGTCTATGCGTAGATGATATGCATGAGTAGAACACAAAGAGTTGTGGGTGGTGATAGTCATACTGCTTACCACCAACGTCTTATTTTGATTCGGCGGTATTGTGGGCTGAAGCGGCCCGGACCAACCTTACATGTCCACGCACATGAGACCGGTTCCACCGACTGACATGCAACTAGTTTTGCATAAAGGTGGCTGGCGGGTGTCTTTTTCTCCTACTTTAGTTGAATCAAATTTGACTGCGGCCTGTCCTTGAAGAAGGTTAAAACAGCAAACTTGACGAATCACCGTTGTGGTTTTTGCCGTAGGTAAGAACGGTTCTTGCTAGAAGCCCGTAGCAGCCACCTAAAACTTGCAACAATAAAGTAGAGGACGTCTAACTTGTTTTTGCAGGGCATGTTGTGATATGATATGGTCAAGACATGATGTGATATACGTTGTTGTATGAGATGATCATGTTTTGTAAGTTATCGGCAACTGGCAGGAGCCTTATGGTTGTCGCTTTATTGTATGAAATACAAACGCCATGTAATTGCTTTACTTTATCACTATGCGTTAGCGATAGTTGTAGAAGCAATAGTTGGCGATACGACCACGACGCAACGATGGAGATCAAGGTGTCGAGCCGGTGACGATGGACATCATGACGATGCTTTGGAGATGGAGATCAAAAGCACGAGATGATGATGGCCATATCATGTCACATATTTTGATTGCATGTGATGTTTATCTTTTATGCATCTTGTTTTGCTTAGTACGGCGGTAGCATTATAAGATGATCCCTTCTCTAAATTTCAAGGTAAAAGTGTTCTCCCTAAGTATGCACCGTTGCTACAGTTTGTCGTGTTGAGACACCATGTGATGATCGGGTGTGATAGACTCTACGTTCACATACAACGGGTGCAAGACAGTTTTGCACATGCGGAATACTTGGGTTAACTTGATGAGGCTAGCATGTACAGACATGGCCTTGGAACACTGGAGATCGAAAGATCGAACGTGAATCATATAGTAGGTATGATCAACATAGAGATGTTCACCATTGATGACTACCCCATCTCACGTGATGATCGGACATGGGTTAGTTGATTTGGATCACGTATCACTTAGATGACTTGAGGGATGTCTATTTAAGTGGGAGTTCTTAAGTAATTTGATTAATTGAACTTAATTTATCATGAACTTAGACCTGATAGTATTTGCATATCTATGTTGTAGATCAATGGCCTGTGCTACCGTTCCCGTGAATTTTAATGTGTTCCTAGAGAAAGCTAAGTTGAAAGATGATGGTAGCAACTACACAGACTGGGTCCGTAACTTGAGGATTATCCTCATTGCTGCACAGAAGAATTATGTCCTTGATGCACCGCTAGGTGACAAGTCCCCTCCCGCTAATGTAGATGCTTTGAACGTCTGGCAGACACGGTCTGATGACTACTCTATAGTTCAGTGTGCCATGCTTTACGGCTTAGAACCGCGACTTCAAAGACGTTTTGAACATCATGGAGCATATGAGATGTTCCAAGAGTTGAAGTTAATATTTCAAGCAAATGCTCGGGTTGAGAGATATGAAGTCTCCAACAAGTTCTATAGCTGCAAGATGGAGGAGAACAGTTCTGTCAGTGAACACATACTCAAAATATCTGGGTATTATAATCACTTGACTCAACTGGGAGTTGATCTTCCAGTTGATTGTGTCATTGACAGAGTTCTTCTATCACTGCCACCAAGCTACAAAGGCTTCGTGATGAACTATAATATGCAAGGGATGAACAAAACAATTCCCGAGCTCTTCGCAATGCTTAAGGCTGCGGAGGTAGAAATCAAGAAGGAGCATCAAGTGTTGATGGTTAACAAGATCACTAGTTTCAGGAAAAAGGGCAAGGGAAAGAAAGGGAACTTCAAGAAGAATGGCAAGCAAGTTGCCACTCCTGGGAAGAAACCCAAAGCTGGACCCAAGCCTGAAACTGAGTGCTTCTACTGCAAAGAGACTGGTCACTGGAAGCGGAATTGCCCCAAGTATTTGTCGGATAAGAAGGATGGCAAAGTGAACAAAGTTATATTTGATATACATGTTATTGATGTGTACCTTACTAATGCTCGTAGTAGCGCCTGGGTATTTGATATTGGTTCGGTTGCTCATATTTGTAACTCGAAACAGGAGCTACGGATTAAACGAAGATTGGCTAAGGACGAGGTGATGATGCGCGTCGGGAATGGTTCCAAGGTCAATGTGATCGCCGTTGGCACGGTACCGCTACATCTACCTCCGGGATTAGTTTTAGACCTGAATAATTGTTATTTGGTGCCAGCGTTGAGCATGAACATTATATCTGGATCTTGTTTAGTGTGAGACGGTTATTCATTTAAATCAGAGAATAATGGTTGTTCTATTTATATGAGTAATATCTTTTATGGTCATGCACCCTTGAAGAGTGGTCTATTTTTGTTAAATCTCGATTGTAATGATACACATATTCATAATATTGATGCCAAAAGATACAAAGTTGATAATGATAGTGCAACATATTTGTGGCACTGCCGTTTAGGTCATATTGGTGTAAAGCGTATGAAGAAACTCCATGCAGATGGGCTTTTGGAATCACTTGGTTATGAATCATTTGATACTTCTGAACCATGCCTCATGGGCAAGATGACTAAAACTCCGTTCTCCGGAACAATGGAGTGAGCTAATGACTTATTGGAAATAATACATACTGATGTATGCGGTCCGATGAGTGTTGAGGCACGCGATGGGTATCGTTATTTTCTGACCTTCACAGATGATTTGAGCAGATATGGGTAAATCTACTTAATGAAACACAAGTCTGAAACATTTGAAAAGTTCAAAGAATTTCAGAGTGAAGTGGAGAATCATCGTAACAAGAAAATAAAGTTTCTGCGATCTGATCGCGGAGGCGAATATTTGAGTTACGAGTTTGGCCTTCATTTAAAACAATGTGGAATAGTTTCACAACTCACGCCACCTGGAACACCACAGCGTAATGGTGTGTCCGAACATCGTAACCGTACTTTATTAGATATGGTGCGATCTATGATGTCTCTTACCGATTTTCCACTATCGTTTTGGGGTTATGCATTAGAGACAGTTGCATTCAGGTTTAATAGGGCACCGTCTAAATCCGTTGAGACGACACCGTATGAACTATGGTTTGGCAAGAAACCTAAGCTGTAATTTCTTAAATTTTGGGGATGCGACGCTTATGTCAAAAGGCTCTAGCCTGATAAGCTCGAACCTAAATCGGAGAAGTTCGTCTTCATAGGATACCCTAAAGAAACAATTGGGTACACCTTCTACCACAGATCCGAAGGCAAGGTCTTTGTTGCCAAGAATGGAACCTTTCTAGAGAAGGAGTTTCTCTCGAAAGAAGTGAGTGGGAGGAAAGTTGAACTTGATGAGGTAATTGTACCTTCTCTCGAATTGGAAAGTAGCACATCAGAGAAAACCGTTCCTGTGATGCCTACACCAACTAGAGAGGAAGCTAATGATGATGATCATGAAACTTCGGATCAAGTTACTACAGAACTTCGTAGGTCAACCAGAACACGATCTGCACCAGAGTGGTACGGGAATCCTATACTGGAAGTCATGTTACTAGACCAAGGCGAACCTATGAACTATGAAGAAGCTATGATGAGCCCAGATTCTGATAGATGGCTTGAGGCCATGAAATCTGAGATAGGATCCATGTATGAGAACAAAGTATGGACTTTGGTGGATTTGCCCGATGATCGGCAAGCCATAGAAAATAAATGGATCTTCAAGAAGAAGACTGACGCTGATGGTAATGTTACTGTCTATAAGGCTCGACTTGTCGCAAAAGGTTTTTGACAAGTTCAAGGGGTTGACTACGATGAGACTTTCTCACCTGTAGCGATGCTTAAGTCCGTCCGAATCATGTTAGCGATTGCCGCATTTTATGATTATGAAATCTGGCAAATGGACGTCAAAACTGCATTCCTTAACGGATTTCTTAAGGAAGAACTGTATATGATACAACCAGAAGGTTTTGTCGATCCTAAAGGTGCTAACAAAGTATGCAAGCTCCAGCGATCCATCTATGGACTGGTGCAAGCATCTCGGAGTTGGAATATACGCGTTGATGAGGTGATCAAAGCATATGGTTTTATACAGACTTTCGATGAAGCCTGTATTTACAAGAAAGTGAGTGGGAGCTCTGTAGCATTTCTGATATTATATGTGGATGACATATTGTTGATTCGAAATGATATAGAATTTCTGGATAGTATAAAAGGATACTTGAATAAGAATTTTTCAATGAAAGACCTCGGTGAAGCTGCTTATATATTGGGCATCAAGATCTATAGGGATAGATCGAGACGCTTAATAGGACTTTCACAAAGCACATACCTTGATAAAATTTTGAAGAAGTTCAAAATGGATCATTCAAAGAAAGGGTTCTTGCCTGTGTTGCAAGGTGTGAAGTTGAGTAAGACTCAATGCCCGACCACTGCAGAAGATAGAGAGAAAATGAAAGTCATTCCTTATGCTTCAGCCATAGGTTCTATCATGTATGCTATGCTGTGTACCAGACCTGATGTGTGCCTTGCCATAAGTCTGGCAGGGAGGTACCAAAGTAATCCAGGAGTGGATCACTGGACAACGGTCAAGAACATCCTGAAGTACCTGAAAAGTACCAAGGATAAGTTTCTCGTTTATGGAGGTGACAAAGAGCTCATCGTAAATGGTTACGTCGATGCTAGCTTTGACACTGTTCCGGATGACTCTAAGTCACAAACCGGATATGTTTTTATATTGAATGGTGGAGCTGTCAGTTGGTGCAGTTCCAAGCAGAGCGTCGTGGCGAGATCTGTGTGTGAAGCGGACTACATAGCTGCTTCGGAAGCAGCAAATGAAGGAGTCTGGATGAAGGAGTTCATATCCGATCTGGGTGTGATACCTAGTGCATCGGATCCAATGAAAATCTTTTGTGACAACACTGGAGCAATTGCCTTAGCGAAGGAATCCAGGTTTCACAAGAGAACCAAACACATCAAGAGACGCTTCAACTCCATTCGTGAACAAGTCAAGGATGGAGACATTGAAATTTGCAAGATACATACAGATCAGAATGTAGCAGACCCGTTGACTAAGCCTCTTCCACGAGCAAAACATGATCAGCACCAAGACTCCATGGGTGTTAGAATCATTACAATGTAATCTAGATTATTGACTCTAGTGCAAGTGGGAGACTGAAGGAAATATGCCCTAGAGGCAATAATAAAGTTGTTATTTTATATTTCCTTATTCAGGATAAAGGTTTATTATTCATGCTAGAATTGTATTGATCGGAAACCATAATACATGTGTGAATACATAGACAAAACATCGTGTCCCTAGTAAGCCTCTACTAGACTAGCTCGTTGATCAAAGATGGTTAAGGTTTCCTGACCATGGACATGAGTTGTCATTTGATAACGGGGTCACATCATTAGGAGACTGATGTGATGGACAAGACCCATCCGTTAGCTTAGCATAATGATCGTTCAGTTTTATTGCTATTGCTATCTTCATGTCAAATACATATTCCTTCGACTATGAGATTATGCAACTCCCGGATACCGGAGGAGTGCCTTGTGTGCTATCAAATGTCACAACGTAACTGGGTGATTATAAAGATGCTCTACAGGTATCTCCGAAGGTATTTGTTGAGTTGGCATAGATCGAGATTAGGATTTGTCACTCCGAGTTTCAGAAAGGTATCTCTGGGCCCTCTCGGTAATACACATCATAAGCTTGCAAGCAAACGACTAAGGAGTTGGTCATGAGGTGATGTATTACAGAACGAGTAAAGAGACTTGCCGGTAACGAGATTGAACTAGGTATGAAGATACCAACGATCGAATCTTGGGCAACTAACATACCGATGGACAAAGGGAATTACGTATGTTGTCATAACTATTCGACCGATAAAGATCTTCATAGAATATGTAGGAGCCAATATGAGCATCCAGGTTCCGCTATTGGTTATTGACCAGAGAGGTGTCTCGGTCATGTCTACATAGTTCTCGAACCCGTAGGGTCCGCACGCTTAACGTTCGTTGACGATATAGTATTATATGAGTTATGTGATTTTGTGACCGAATGTTGTTCGGAGTTCCGGATGAGATCACAGACATGACGAGGAGTCTCGAAATGGTCGAGAGGTAAAGATTGATATATAGGACGATGGTATTCGGACATCGTAAGTGTTTCAGGGGTCACCGGGTACTTATCGGGTCACCGAAAGGGGTTCCGGGCACCCCAGGAAAAACATATGTGCCTTATGGGCCAAGAGGGGAAACACACCAGCCACAAGGGGCTGGTGCGCCCCCCATATGGGCCGGCCAAGGTGGAGAAGGAAAGGGCAAGGAGGAAAGGAAAGAAAGGGAATAGGATTCCCCCTTCCTTCCACCTCTCCCCCTTTTCCTTCCCCCTCCGATATATATGGCAGGGGGGCGCGCGGCTTGGGAGGAGCCCAAGTAGGATTCGGTCCTACTTGGGGCGCCTCCTGGCCTCTCCCCTCCCCCTCCCACCTATATATATGTGGGAAGGGGGCGCCTAGCACATAACAGACAATTGCCTAGCCGTGTGCGGCGCCCCCCTCCACAGTTTACACCCCCGGTCATATTTTCGTAGTGCTTAGGTGAAGCCCTGCGGAGATCACTTCACCATCACCGTCACCAAGCCGTCGCGCTGACGGAACTCATCTACTACCTCGATGTCTTGCTGGATCAAGAAGGCGAGGGACGTCACCGAGCTGAACGTGTGCAGAACGCGGAGGTGCCGTGCGTTCAGTACTTGATCGGTTGAAGCGCGAAGAAGTTCGACTACATCAACCGCGTTGTGAAACGCTTCCGCTTACGGTCTATGAGGGTACGTAGACACACTCTCCCCCTCGTTGCTATGCATCTCCATGGATAGATCATTGCGTGTGCGTAGAATTTTTTTTGTTTTCCATGCAACGATTCCCAACATCCGCCTCTATAAATACTCAAAAATCCCAAAATCCCTAGGGGAGTTGACGAAATACTTTTTCCGCCACCGCAAGTTCTAGAACCACGAGATCCAATCTAGAGGCCTTTTCTGGCACTTTGTCGGAGGGGGCAACGATCACAGAGGGGTTCTTCATCATCCTTGTTGCCCCTCCGATGATGCGTGAGTAGTTTACCACAGACCTATGGGTCCGTAGTTAGTAGCTAGATGACTTTTTTTTTCTCTTTTTGATCTTTATAAGAAAATATAATGTTCTCCTTGATGTTCTCCGAGATCTATTTGATGTAACTCTTTCTTGCGGTGTGTTTGTTGGGATCCGATGAATTGTGAGTTTATGATCAGATCTATCCATGAATATTATTTGAGTCTTCTCTGAACTCTTTTATGCATGATTGTTATAGCCTCGTATTTCTTCTCCGATTTATTGGTTTGGTTTGGCCAACTAGATTGATTTATCTTGCCATGGGAAGAGGTGCTTTGTGATGGGTTCGATCTTGCGGTGCTCAATCTCATTGGCAGAAAGAGACATGACACGCATGTATCGTTGCTATTAAGGGTATCAAGATGGGGTTTATTCATATGTGAGTTTATCTTGTCTACATCATGTCATCTTTCCTAATGCATTACTCTGTTTTCCATGAACTTAATACATTAGATGCATGCTGGATAGTGGTCGATGTGTGGAGTAATAGTAATAGATGCAGAATCGTTTCGGTCTACTAATCTTGGACGTGATGCCTATATACATGATCATTGCCTTGGATATCGTCATAATTATTTGCTTTTCTATCAATTGCCCAACAGTAATTTGTTTACCCACCGTATGCTATTTTCTCGAGAGAAGCCTCTAGTGAAAACTATGGCCCCTGTGTCTATTTTCTATCATATATTAAAACCAAAAATACCTTGCTGCAATTTTCTTTTATTTATTTTATTTTGTATTTTTTAGATATATTTATCAAAACCTATACAATTTAATCTATCTCAATACCGTTGAGGGATTAACAACCCCTTTACGCGTTGGGTTGCAAGTATTTGTTGTTTGTCTGCAGGTGTTGTTTACATAGTGTTGCTTAGTTCTCCTACTGGATTTATAACCTTGGTTTTATAACTGGGGGAAATACTTACCTCTACTATGCTGCATCATCCTCTCCTCTTCGGGGAAATATCAACGCAGATTACAAGTAGCAGGAAGAATTTCTGGTGCCGTTGCCGGGGAGATATCATCAACATCTATCAAGTACCTACGCATAAAATTTCATCTCCTTGCATTTAATTTATTTGCCATTTGCCTCTCGTTTTTATCTCCCCCACTTCTAAAACATTTTATCGAAAAACACAAAGATGTTTTACTTTGTTGCTTTTCTTGTTTGTTTGGCATAATTGGATGTTTATTTGAAATCAGAAACAAAAAGCTTATGGATCCTCATCCACTTGCTAATCTTTTTAAAAGATCCAATTATGATGAACCAATTGCTAGTTAATTGAGTTCACTAGATTATCTTTATGAAGTTTTGCTTGAGATTCGTGAATCTGAAAATTGTGATGAAGTGTTAAAAGAAGAAATTTATAAAGTGATTCTCGATTGCTCCTTGAATGAAAAGCATGATTGCAATGATGTTATTATAAATTCTATTAATGTCAATTGTGCTAATAATATGCAAAACCCTAAGCTTGGGATGCTAATTTTGCTATGTCCACTACTTATTGCAATGATCATGATTGGGGTGATTCTTCTTATGATCTTGAAAATTTATTTAAGCCTCATGATGAATATGTTAGTGATAATAATGTTTGCAATAATATTGAAAGTGGGTTTGGAAGAGCATCAAGTTTAGGTAAAAATAATCCCACATATTTGAAGAGTGTTCAATCTTATGAATTTTTTGATAAAAGTGGGCTTGGAGAGGTCATGACTTTATTTGATGATAATTCCACTATTTTGGACGAGTGTCAACTTTGCATGCATGTGGATCATGTAGAGAATATGTTATGTGATAGCTATATTGTTGAATTCGAATATGATCCCACATGTAATTATTATGAGAGAGGGAAATATGGTTGTAGAAATTTTCATGTTACTAAATTACCTCTCTTCACGTTGAGATTGTCTATGTTTTATTCTTCTTCCTTGCATATGCTAGAAATTGCTCGTCTTGATAAATTGTTTGCTTATAAAATGCCTATGCATAGGAAGAGAGTTAGACTTAAATGTGTTTGTCACATGTTTCATAATACTCTCTTTGTGTTTCAGTTATTATCTTTCATGTGAGCATCATTAAAATTATCAATGCCTACCTAAAAGGCTTTAAAGAAAAGCGTTTGTTGGAAGGTAACCTAATATTTTTCTTTTCTGTTTTTATGAGTTTACACAATTATGCTATTGTTATGATTGTGTTTTTATGTTTTAATTAGTGTTTGTGCCAAGTAAAGCCTTTAGGATTATGTTGGATGATAGTTGATTTGATCCTGTTGGAAAACATAAGGTTTCGCATCCAGTAGCAGAATTGTTAAAATTTGCTGAAACATGGAAAAATTCTGATTTTTTTACACATGATTGATATACAACTTGCCCACGCCGCCTAATTTTTCAGAAGTTTGGAGTTACAGAAGTATGAGCTTAATTCAGCTTTCTACAGATTGTTCTATTTTTAACAGATTCTGTTTTTGTTGCATTGTGTGCTTATTTTGATGAATCTATGGATTGTATCGGGGGGTATAAGCCATGGTAAAGTTAGAATGCAGTAGGTATAATGCAACAACAAAATATGAATGGGTTGCAACAGCACTTAAAGTAATAAATTGTTTTCTTATACTAATGGATCTCACGAAGGTTTTATTAAGTTTTGCTTGATTGAAGTTTTCAAGTTTTGGGTGAGATCACGATGGATGAAGGAATAAGGAGTGGCAAGAGCCTAAGCTTGGGGATGCCCGAGGCATCCCAAGGTAATATTCAATGACTCCCAAGCAACTAAGCTTGGGGATGCCCCGGAAGGCATCCCCTGTTTCTTCTAACGACCATCGGTAATTTTACTTGGTGCTATATTTTTATTCATCACATATCATGAGTTTTGCTTGGAGCATCTTTTATTATATGAGTCTTTGCTTGTTTTTTTAGTTTGTCACAATCATCCTTGCTGAACACACTTGTTTGAGATAGCCACATGCATATCATGATTTGTTAGAATTGCTCTATGTGCTTCACTTAAAATTTTTTGAGCTAGGCAGTTGCTCTAGTACTTCACTTATGTCTTTTTGAGCATGGTGGTGGTTTAATTTTTGAAGAAATACTCTCATGCTTCATGATACGTCTCCATCGTATCTACTTTTCCAAACTCTTTTGCCCTTGTTTTGGACTCTAATTTGCATGATTTGAATGAAACTAACCCGAACTGACGCTGTTTTCAGCAGAATTGCCATGGTGTTATTTTTGGGCAGAAATCAAATTTCTCGGATTGACCTGAAAATTTACGGAGAATTTTTGTGGAATATATAAAAAATACTGGCTTAAAAAGATACTGGAGGGGGCCACCAAGAGGGCACAAGCCCTGGGGGCGCGCCTACCCCCCAGGGCGCGCCTCCCAGGCTTGTGGGCCCCCTGGACCGCCTGACCCTAATTCCAACTCCATATATACCTATTCACGGAGAAAAAAATCAGAGAGAAGGATTCATCATGTTTTACGATATGGAGCCGCCGCCACCTCCTGTTCTTCACCGGGAGGGCTGATCTGGAGTCCGTTCGGGGCTCCGGGGGTGGAATCCATCGCCATCATCATCATCAACCTTCCTCCATCGCCAATTTCATGATGCTCACCGCCGGGAGTGAGTAATTACTTCGTAGGCTTGCTGGACGGTGATGGGTTGGATGAGATTTATCATGTAATCGAGTTAGTTTTGTTACGGTTTGATCCCTAGTATCCACTATGTTCTGAGATTGATGTTGTTATGACTTTGCTATGCTTAATGCTTGTCACTAGGGCCCGAGTGCCATGAATTCAGATCTGAACCTATTATGTTTTCATGAATATATGTGAGTTCTTGATCCTATCTTGCAAGTTGTAGACACCTATTACGTGTTATGATCCGCATACCCCAAGGTGACAATAATTAGGATTCTTTCCGGTGATTACCGTAGTTTGAGGAGTTCATGTATTCACTAAGTGCTAATGCTTTGGTTCGGTTCTCTATTAAAAGGAGGCCATAATATCCCTTAGTATCCTTTTGGACCCCGCTGCCATGGGAGGGTAGGACAAAAGATGTCATGCAAGTTCTTTTCCGTAAGCACGTGTGACTATATACGGAATACATGCCTACATTATATTGATGAATTGGAGCTAGTTCTGTGTCACCCTAGGTTATCACTGCTACATGATGAATATTATCCAACACAATTATCATTGCCGATCCAATGCCTACGAGCTTTTCACATATTGATCTTTGCTAAGTTACTTTGCCGTTGCCACTGTTACAATCACTACAAAACTGCTAATGTTACTTTTGCCACTGTTACCGTTACTTCCAAACTACTTTGCTGGAGATATCAAGTCTTTCAGGTGTGGTTGAATTGACAACTCAACTGCTAATACTCGTCAATATTCTTTGGCTCCCCTTGGGTCGAATCAATAAATTTGGGTTGAATACTCTACCCTCGAAAACTGTTGTGATCCCCTATACTTGTGGGTTATCAAGACCTTTTTCTAGCGCCGTTGCCGGGGAGCATAGTTCTATTTGCTGAGTCACTTGGGATTTATATCTGTTGATCACTATGAGGAATTTGAAAGATACCAGAACCAAGATTTTTCCCTCTACTACGAGGGGAGGTAAGGAACTGCCATCTAGCTCTGCACTTGATTCACCTTCTGTTTTGAGTAAGCTTGCGACACCTACACCTGCTATTAATTCTGATATGTCGCAAGTAATTGGTGATGCTACTTCTGCTATGAATGATGCTACTAGTACTATGCTTTATACAACTGTGCCACTGCGTGAATTTCTTGATGAACAACTTGCTAGAGCTAAAGATATTGAGAATGTTGAAACTAATGATATTTCTGAAACTAATGAAATTATTGAAACTGAAAACTTTGAAACACCTATTAGACCTAGCACTCCTAGATATGAATTGCCTGTTATACCTGAGGGTTATGTTATGGATGGAGAGGTAGCTAGGGACTTTCTTGCTTGTAAAGATAGAGAGGATCTTAAGAAATTACTAGTCAAGTTGAAAGAAAAATCTTTGAATGCTATAATGCAATATGATCCTAAGTTTGCTACTTTACCTATCTTTCTTACTGATAAGGATTATGAATTCTCTGTCGATCCTGAGTTAATTACTTTGGTTGAATCTGGTCCTTTCCATGGTTATGAAACTGAAACTGTTGTGGCACATCTTACTAAATTAAATGACATAGCCACCCTATTTGCTCATGAGGAAAAAATTCGCTACTACTATATTCTTAAGTTATTTCCTTTCTCATTAAAGGGTGATGCTAAGATATGGTTTAATTATCTTGCTCCTGGTTCTGTGCGTAGTCCCCAGGATATGATATATTACTTCTTTGAAAAATATTTTCTTGCTCATAAGAAACAAGCTGCTTTACAGGAAATATTTAACTTTGTGCAAATTGAAAAAGAGAGTCTCCCACAAGCTTGGGGGAGGCTTCTCCAATTACTAAATGCTTTGCCTGATCATCCTCTCAAGAAAAATGAAATACTTGATATCTTTTATAATGGACTAACCGATGCTTCTAGGGACCACCTAGATAGTTGTACTGGTTGTGTTTTCAGGGAACGAACTATTGAACAAGCTGAAGTACTATTGAATAATATATTGAGCAATGATAATGATTGGACTCTTCCCGAACCACCTCCTAAGCCAACCCCGAAGAAGAGAGGTATTCTATTTCTCAGTCCTGAAGATATGCAAGAGGCAAAGAAATCCATAAAAGAAAAAGGTATTAAAGCTGAAGATGTTAAGAATTTACCACCTATTGAAGAAATACATGGTCTTAATACCTCGACACAGGTAGTAGAGGTAAATTCTCTCTATAGATTTGATGAAGGTGATATTCCTTATAATAAATCTGCTAGTCAATGCTTGGATGAATTTGATAACTTTATTGTTAAACAAGAAAACTTCAATGCATATGTTAGTAGACAATCAAAACAAAATGCTTATATGATTGAATGCTTGGGTGACTACATGTTTAGAACTGTTAATGATCTCAAGGTTGTTAGTAAACATGCTTCCATGGTAAAAACTCAAGTAGAACAAGTTCTTAAGGCACAAAATGATTTGCTTAATGAGATGAATAATAAAAACAATGATCATGTTGTTAGAGTTATGACTAGAGGTGGTAAAATGACTCAGGAACCTTTGTATCCTGAGGGCCATCCTAAGAGAATTGAGCAAGGTTCTCAAAGAATTAATACTGATGCACCTAGTCCTTCTAAAAATAAAAGGAATGCTGATAGGACTTTGCATGCTTCTAGTGAACCTATTATAGACACACCTGAGAATCCAAATGATATTTCTATTTATGACGCTGAAACACAATCTGGTGATGAGCATGAACCTAGTAATAAGGATAACGATGATGTTCATGTTGATGCTCAACCTAGTAATGATAATGATGTGGAGATAGAACATGTTGTTGATCTTGATAACACACAACCTAAGAATAAAAGATATGATAAGAGAGACTTCATTGCTAGGAAACATGGTAAAGAAAGAGAGCCATGGGTTCAGAAACCCATGCCCTTTCCTCCGAAACCATCCAAGAAAAAGGATGATGAAGAATTTGAGGGCTTTGTTGAAATGCTTAGACCTGTCTTTTTGCGTTTACGATTGACTGATATTCTGAAAATGTCTTCTTATGCTAAGTATATGAAAGATATTGTTACAAATAAAAGAAAGATACCGTAAGCTGAAATTTGCACCATGCTTGCTAATTATACATTTAAGGGTGGAATACCAAAGAAACTAGGAGATCCAGGAATACCAACTATACCATGCTCCATTAAAAGAAACTATCTTAAAACTGCTTTATGTGATCTCGGAGCCGGTTTTAGTGTTATGCCTTTCTCTTTATATCGTAGACTTTATTTGAATAAGTTGACACCTACTGAAATCTCTTTGCAAATGGCTGATAAATCAACCGCTATACCCATCGGTATTTGTGAGGATGTGCCTATCGTAGTTGCAAATGTTACTATCTTAACGGACTTTATTATTCTTGATATACCCGAGGACGACAGTATGTCGATCATCCTTGGTAGACCCTTCTTGAATACTGCAGGGGCTGTTATTGATTGCAATAAAGGCAATGTCACTTTTCATGTTAATGGTAATGAGCATAGGGTACACTTTCCGAAGAAACAACCTCAAGTGAATAGTATCAATTCTATTGGAAAAATTTCAACAATTACTATTGGAGGTTTTGAATTCCCTATTACTACTGTCAAAAAGAAATATGATATTCTTATTGTTGGGGACATGCATATCCCCATTGAGGTAACCTAGTGCTATACGAAGATTCTCCGGTTTCATGTCATTCGGAAGAAGTTTGTTAATAAGACTTGATCAACCTTGTTAATGTATTCCTTTTGACGGGCATGAGATGGATGAATTTAGTAAACACAACTCTCTGTACCCACTTTTTACTTTCTGTTATTTAGAATTAATAAAGTAGAAATGTTATTATTTTACTGTTTTCTGAATTATCCGTGCAATAAAAAATGACCAGAAAATAAAAGTTCTCCAAATGCCTAGAAAATTTAGTATGATTTTTATGTAATATTTAAGAATTTTTGGCACTGAACACACCCTAGGGGGTGCACCTGTGAGCCACAAGCCCACAGGGCGCGCCCACCCCCCTGGGCACGCCTAGGAGGCTTGTGGGGCCCATGTGGGTCCCCTCACTTATTCCAGCCACCCATTCACTTCGTCTTCCTCCAGAAAAAATCATACCATTGCTCAAACCCGTGTTCTTGCTCATTTTGCTGCCATTTTCGATCTCCTTGCTTGGAACTCCGTTTCTGAAACTATTTCGAGGGATTGTTCATCGGTATGTGACTCCTCCGTTGGTCCAATTAGTTTTTGCTATAGTGCTTTATATATTGCAAATTTTTGCTGCTGTGGTGACCATGTTCTTGAGCTTGCATGTTAAATTTATATGGTCCAAAGTAGTTTTATTGCATGATATAGCCTCTAGACACTTATAGGAGTAGTTTCTATTAGTTTTGTTGAGTTTGGTTCACTTTTATTTTGAAGTTACTAAAATTTTCAGAAATTTTCAGAGAAAAGAAAAGCTATGAGGAGGTGATTGAGAGGCTCTTCGAGCCGGAATTCGGAAGGAAATGAAAATGAGGAGAAGAAGAAGCTCAAGTACAATCTCTCGCATGCGGCAGAGGTTCGGCCGTGTGAATGGCCAAGTGATACATTCTTGAAGGAGGCGGGAATTTATGATGACTTCTATTATTTGGCGAAAAATGCCGACATTATCCCCTTCCTCCAAGATAAGTGTGACCAATACCTCCTACTCACCAATACCTTCGTGCAAAAATTTCGCTTTCATTCTAGGAAGGATCCTCCCATGGTAGAATTTCACTTGTATGATGAGACTAAAGAAATGACACTATATGATTTTTCTAATGTTTGCAAAATACCTTATGATGGTCGCATCGGTGAGCCACGTCCTAGGGACATGGCAGATTTCATCGCTGACACTACTGTGGGGGAAGAAAGAGGAGTGTCAGAAGCTAGAGTAGCTAGTTTACATTTTCCCGTTTTACGTTACTATGCATTATTTGCGGGGAGATGTCTGACTGGTCGAGGGGAGAGTGGAACTCTCAGTTCACCTGACCTTGTTATTTTGCGCCATGCTTTATATTCTGATAGAACCTTTAGCTTGGGCGCTATAGTTGCTCGGCGGTTAAACACAAACCGTATGAAGGGTAGTATTTTTGGAGGTGTCTATGCCTCTCGCCTTGCTAAATATTTTGAGATACCTATTAGGCATGATGAGAAGGAGGAGATGTTGCTACCCACTAAATATTTAGATTATGCTAGCATGGTAGCACAAGATTTTATTAACAGTGATAAGCATAAGCAACTCCAGTACAACTTGGTATTCAGTCAGGGTACTTGTGAGATTATTACTTTGCCTGCACCTTCTTTGTTCAATATTCATTCAGGCAGGTACACTATTATGCCCGATGACATTTATGCGTACTGGAGCTTAACGCAACCTCTAGCACCTAAGCCAGCACCAGTTCCTGATCTGTATCAGGAGCCTGTTTATCAGTGGGAGCCACAGGATCTCACCAACCAGTGGAACCCTCAGGACCCTCCGCAGTATCGACGAGAGGGTTATTTCGAGCCATGGCCATAGACCAACTTAGGCCAAGAGCCTAAGCTTGGGGGAGTATGTATCTCTCACCGACATTACATTCATGTTCACACATTCCTTCCAGTTGTCGGTGTTCATCCTTTTTCATTGTATAATCCATGTTAATTTATTTTTCTTGCTTTCTTCTTGTGTGTTTGAAAAACTTTGATAAAATCCAAAAATATTTCTCGCTTCTTTTCAATTTTTCTTTCTAGTTTAATTAGTTGTAGTATTAAAAGAAAACCCAAAAAGATTTCTCGTTCTTCTTTTGCTTGTTGGGAGCTTTCCAGTGTAAATAGTTTTTCTCGTTTTCATTTTACTTCCTTTAGAAAAACAAAAACTCCAAAAATATTTCAGTGTGTTTCTTTCAAATTCTTTTCTTTTCTTTGGGTTGTAAGGAGAAGACCACGATGAAAATGTTGAGTCTCTCATATGCATTATTGTTGATCTAACAAAGAGCCCATATTACCTTGTCTTCTCCTTTGAATAAATGTTGGCAGATTCCAGCTTAGTCCAATGCACGTGCACTCTTATTATTATTCACATCGTTCAGTCATGCAAGTGAAAGGCAATAATGATGATATATGATGAAATGATTGAGATGAGGAAAAGCTGGTATGAACTCAACCTATTTTGTTTTTGTAAGTATGATTAGCTCATCGTTCTTGATTCAGCCCATTATGAATGAAACATGTTTGCAATGATAATTAGAGATTATAGTTACTCATGCCATGCTTAATTAGCTAGGAGTGGATAATGGTTTGTCTTGTGTGCCAACATGCATTTAAAATGTTTATGATGTAGTATGATAGGATGGTATCCTCCTTTGAATGATTCAAGTGGCTTGACTTGGCGCATGTTCATGCATGTAGTTGAAATCAATAACAACATAGCCTCCATGATATTTATGTTCATGGTGATTTATATCCTACTCATGCTTGCATTCAATGTTGATTAATCTCAATGCATGTTTATGACCGTTGTCACTCTCTTGTTGGTCACTCCTCAATCTTTTTGCTAGCCTTCTCTTGTACTAAGCGGGAATACTGCTTATGCATCCACTTCCTTAAACCCAAAGTTGTTCCATATGAGTCCACCATACCTACCTATATGCAGTATTTACCTGCCGTTCCAAGTAAATTTGCATGTGCCATACTCTAAACCTTCAAATAATAATCTGTTTTGTATGCCCGAATTGCTCATGTAGCAACTGGGGGATGTCAGTATCTTCCATGCTAGGTGGGTTATTCTCACGATGACTGTTTATTCACTTGTCATTCACGAGAAAGTGGCTGGTAATTGGGATGCCCAGTTCCATGATCAAAATCAAAATCAAAATATAATAATGAAACAAAACTCCCCTAGGACTGTTGTTGGTATGGACGGTACCCGTGGATTCGGCTAGCCGTGGAGTGTGTTTGTTGGTGGAGGGGGAGTAAAACTTTACCATTCTGTTTGGGAACCGCCTATAATGTGTCTAGCATGGAAGATAGTGAGATCTCTTGGTTGTTATGTTGACAATGAAAGCATACCGCTCAAAATTATATTCATCTCTGTTTTAAAAGCTTCGAGCTCTGGCACCTCTGCAAATCCCTGCTTCCCTCTGTGAAGGGCCTATCTATTTACTTTTATTTGTTGAGTCATCATCTTCTTATAAAAAGCACTAGCTGGAGAGCACCACTTTCATTTATATGCCTTGTTTTTATTTAGTATTGAGTATGACTGTGACTGGATCTCTTTTGCCATGAATTATAATGTCTAGTCAGTCCTTGATCTTCACGGGTGCTCTGCATTTATGTTTTGTGGTCTCAGAAAGGGCTAGCGAGATACCATTATGTCATATTATATCATGATTGTTTTGAAACAAGTGTTGTCATCTGAGATATCTTATTATTACTGGCTAGTTTGTTATGCTATTGATATGAGTAAATGTGAGACCTAGGTGTTATTGTGAATATGGTCAGTTCATAATCTATGCTAAAAACCTAAACATTGGTTAGACATATTTGCAACAACAAGATCAAACAGAGTTTGTAAAAGTTTTTCTTTGACACTTTCAGTTTGTCAATTGAATTGCTTGAGGACAAGCAATGGGTTAAGCTTGGGGGAGTTGATACATCTCCGTCGTATCTACTTTTCCAAACTCTTTCGCCCTTGTTTTGGACTCTAATTTGCATGATTTGAATGAAACTAACCCGGACTGACGCTGTTTTCAGCAGAATTGCCATGATGTTATTTTTGTGCAGAAATCAAAGTTCTCGGATTGATCTGAAAATTTACGGAGAATTTTTGTGGAATATATAAAAAATACTGGCGTAAAAAGATACCAGAAGGGGGCCACCTAGAGACCACAAGCCCTGGGGATGTGCCTACCCCCCCAAGGCGCGCCTCCCAGGCTTGTGGGCCCCCTGGGCCGCCTCCGACCCTAATTCCAACTCCATATATACCTATTCGCAGAGAAAAAAAATTAGAGAAAAGGATTCATCGCATTTTACGATACGGAGCCGCCGCCACCTCCTGTTCTTCATCGGGAGGGCTGATCTGGAGCACTTCTTCATCATCAAGGATCTATGTACCAGTTCAATATGCATCTTCATCAAGTGAATCAACAATAATATGCAACATAATATACTTGAGCAACACGAAAATAAAGAGTTAGCAAATAGATGCAACATATAGTAAACATAATTAATCAACGCAGGTTCATCGTACCCAAACTAATTAACTAGAGGTACGAAGGTCATCGTACCCAAACTAACAAACTAGCATTACGCAAGTTCGGTAGGGACCGTTGACATCACAAAGTTTCATCGCTACAGAAACTACAAGTTCAACCTACACATCATCATCGGCATCGTCAATCACTGGAAGTTCCATCCATCCAGATCATCGAGGATGCACCCTAGCTTCTTGAACGGCGTCAGGTCCTGATGTTGTAGACCTATGTGAGTTCGGACGTCAGCTCGCGATTTAGGGCCATGGTGGAACATCCCCTTCTCTTCGACGACTTCTTTCATGATGATCATTGCAATGTCCCTCTGGATGCGAAAGAAGTCATCTCTGAGTTTATAATCCGGTTCTTCTCCTAAGGATTCTGCCCATTTGCTGATATGATCATTGTTTCTGGTTGTCATGCGAAGTTGTTGGTGATCCCTTCTGAACTCCATCATGAGATGGAGGAGGTAAAATCCCTCATTCTTGCTTGCTGTTGGTTGATGGAGGCAGCAGAAGGTAGTTTTATGTGAGAAACCCGGCCTGCTCTTCCTTTGTTTCCTGATCTCGAGGTGGCCACCCCTCATGCTGAAGCCTTGGAGAGCATCATCCAGAATAACCATTATGTGGGTGTAGTCCTTCTTCTCGTAGTTTCTGGATGAGTTGAAATACACAGCGTGGGGGACTCGCAGGAAAAGAACGATAAGGATGGCGCGCCCGTTGCTGCGAAAAAAAACCTCAAATTATTCTCCATATGAGCGAGAAGGAATGATTGAAATGTATGAGAGGGCCATCTGGCAATGACTTACATTGGATGATAAGGTAGGAGAACCGTTTCCTTGTCCTTATTCATTATCATGAAGTTTTTGATGTACTCCCTAGCAACTTTACGCTCAAAGTCGCCGAGACTCAAGAAGGACTCATGCATGTAGTATGGATCCACCACACAGATTTGCGAGATTTGTTCTCTCCTGATGACGAAGTTCATACGTAGCGCAAAAAGCCAAACGATTGTAAAATCGAGCCGCCTCCTAAGAAAGATCTCAAAGATATGATCAAACCGCAGGAACAACACCTTCGCGGGCAGTGTGTCGACGTAGCACTTCCCCTCAGGCACATGAACCGCATAAAGCGGATATCCTGGATCCTCCGACGCGAGAATGCTTTTCTCAGTCAACATCACATGGTCGTGCAGTCTCCTGAGATCCCCTGATATCCCTCCAGCGGTTTCAGCGGTAGGATCAGCTCGCCCGTGACATGGTACATCGCCGCACCTTTGACCGGTACATGGTCTGCAAAATCGATCGGCGGAGCTGACTGGCTGCTGGAAGCTTTGGCCTATTTGTAGGCAGCAAAGCCTCTCCTTGGCGGTCTCTTCCTCTCCTTTTTCTTGGGCTGACCTTCCAGACCCTTCCTTAACCCCTCCACTAGTGTTGTCGGGCTAAGCACTATATGACCCTCGGCTAGTTGACCCTATGTTGAGGTGGCATCTGGAGGCGTGTTCTGTGAGGATTGCATGAAGAGAGACTTCTTGCAATCAACCCTAGGACGTTCCTGCCCGGGCACATCATCCATCTCCTCATCCGCATGCTCATAGCCCGAGTCATATGGCTGAATCATCATTTCTTCGGCGTCATAGGCGCCGGTATTGAGGAACTGAAGAGGGTCCTCCTCCTCCATCTCATCATCCATTTCTTGTTCCATGGCAGCGATTCCATCATCCACTACTGGACCCCCTTCCTCGCGTCGTCCGCCGCTCTCAACCGGCATGAGATTAGGCACTGGTAATTGCGTAGGAGGGGTGGTGTTCATACCTTGCTGATGTGATGTTGTCGTTGGTGTGCTCTCGGCCGCCTCCACACGAAGAAGATTCTTCGGCCACCACAGCATCCAACCCTTACATTGTCCAAGCCGCATCGGGGTTTTGTCATCCTCTCCCCTAAGCCGTACTAGAGGAGCCAAATCCTCGTGGACCGCTTTGACACTCGCCAAGGAAACCCTAAAGGTGCCAATGGGGATCAGCTGGCCGTGGAACAAGTGTTGCTTGGGCTTCTGTATCATCGCAGTTCCCACGTCCACCTTCTAGCCATTGATCATGTATAGTATGGTGCACGGGGTTTCATCGGCCTGTAAAGACATGTCTGCGGCGTCAGATATTCGAAAGGCAACGGAAGCAGAAGATTATAGATATGTTGGTGCGACACATAATTAATTACCGTGAGGGCGTCGAGCTCAGGCAAAGTCGAAGCCCCGCCTCGCACGCCAGAGATGGAGGACGGGCTGCTATGAGCGGGTGCGGGACCTTGTGCGGTAGCAGCAGCAGATGCTATTGGTGCGATGGCCATCGAGTTGCTCCCGACAAAGCTGGGCATCGGAAAGTCTTGTGGCCCTTTGTCTGGGTTTTTCTTCATCCAGTTAACAACAGCCGGAACCAAGGCCTCCACCGAAGATAAAAAATCTACTATGCATGCAGTTACTGCTGCATTGACTACCGCTTTGACCAACTTAGCTTTCATGGCTTCTTGGCTCTCAGCTGCCGCTTTGACTAACTCAGATTTCATGACTTCTTGGGTCTGAGATGCTCTTTTGTCGACCGCAACCGCCACCTTCTCATTGATGTTCACATGATTAAACTTACTTCTTTGCCTTCTGGCCTCCGGGTCCTCGTGGTAGTAGAACTTCCATGTGGCGTCGTCTCCGATGTCGTGCACACCTCCATACTACGGCTGCTGGCCCTCAGGAAGTCCCTTCAGTATGTTCAAGACCCGGTTGAGAGGGGTGTCCCACTTGGGCCTCACCGACAACTGAGATGATGAGTCACTTTCCAGCGCAAGCTTGTTGTGTTGATCTTTCTACAAAGGAACGTTGACCATTTAGAAATGTTACTACAATGTGTAGTCGAATTGATTAGAACTAATATAAGGTGGTAATTACCAGTATTCTCATCAACTTCCCCGTGGGCTCGTCCGTGTAGAAAACCTTTTTTACCTTGTCCCACTTGTACTGGGCCCTGATGAAGTCATGCTCCAGCTGGTTGGTGAACTCTGCCAAGGGGTCTGGGTTCCCGTGGGCTTCACGTTCCGTGTCCTCCTTATCCCATATGGGTTTCTTGCCAAGGTAACCACGACTTCTGAGGCGGTGGTTCCCAGTGTTCCTTAGCTGAAGCCCCTTGAATTTTTCGGACTTACACTTGACATCTTTGGTAGCGCAAGTTTCCTTGAATTTTTTGTAGTCCTCTTCCAAAAGTGTGGGATTTTCTGCAAAAATCTTGGAGTAGTGTTCATTCTTGTCAATCGGTCATTTCACCTTGACTTTCCAGGCGGATAATGCGCTGTTGAACTTCCCCATGGTGGTGTTGTTTATCTTCTTCATGGCATCATCGTCCCACAGATCTTTGGTTTCATCTCGGCCGGGGAAATGGTATCTCTGGGCAACTTCGTTAGGAGGAGGTGCTCCAAAATTTTTAGTTTAGCCCTTAACTCCTTATCGTTGATGCTCCCAAATTCCCGTAGGATGCATCCGAGTTGGTTGTCGTAGTTCATGCGAGCTTCATCCGGCAATAGTGGCTCAAATTTCCTGGGGTGCACCTCTGTGACCACCAGTCTGCCGGTGCCAAGCTTGTTAGTTTTTCGTGTCCTTGAACTCTTCTGCTTTGGCCCCGGTGCTTCGGCCCCGTTCTCGGCGCCGGTGTCGGTGCCATCGGTGCCGGTGGTGGTGTCGGGGTTGGTGGCAGTAGCACCGTCTGCTATGACAAGGGGGGCCCTCCAAACCTTGTCCTTCCTGACTACACAAAAAGTCGAGGTAATCGTGTTCATGATGTAAGGGATCGTTGACCGCATGATAATCAGAAGCCCGGGCTTTGTCGTTGTTCGACATGTTTCCTACGTACGGGTAAGTTTGCTCATTTAATTCTCAAACTATAATAAAATGAATAATGACATAAAAAAGGCCTATGGTTTGCCGGAATGTTGTTTCATTCCCGTCCCGACAATTCCCGGGCACTAGATATGTCCTACTTTCTAGCACAAGTCATGCCAAAATTCACGGGAAATTTCGGCATGACCTTTGCTAAAAAGTGGACATATCGAGCGCCTGAAATTCACCGGAAAGGAAATGAATCAACATTCCGGCAAAAATTAGGCCACTCGGATCATCTTCCCTGCACATATCCATCGTTTTCCAAATATGACATTCCAAATCACATGTCCACTTCAAAATTGCATATAACATATCCATCATTTCTAGTGAACATTTCTGAAGTGGAGTGCAAGAAGTAATCATTCTATAAACCCTAGAGCACTAGCACATCATCATCCATCGTCAACCCTGGAGTATTACAACAAGATTACTTGCTGCTATTACTAGCTTCAAGTACCCAATCCTAAGTATTTTTTATAAAATGTCCTAAAAAAGAATGCTTTTGATAGTATTTTTATAATATACACAGAAAAAAGACACAGAAAGTATACACAGAAAAAATTGACTTGATTTCTATCCTATTTTTATAATATGGATAATTTTACCTATTTTCTGAATTTTCTGACATTAAACTTCTATGAATTTTCTAAATCCTGAATTCACAACTTCAGTACAACCTTGATAGTAGGAACATCATAATCTAGCTATTTCATCAACACGGTTTCTGAAATTTGAATTCACAATTTTCTGAATTTTTAATTCACAACATAATTTCTTGAATTTTAAATTCACAAAAGCTACTGTTTTTCAATTGTAAATTAAACCTAGCCATTTCATCAACACATTAATCATTTAGCTAAATTTATTTAACTACATGAACCCTAGAACTAGTATCTCTGTAGAACCCTAGCTAGGATTTCTAAACCCTAGAACGCTTAGGCAAAGAGAGAGAGAGATAGAGAGAGAGAGAGAGAGAGAGAGAGAGAGAGAGAGAGAGAGAGAGAAATTAGAGAGAGGAGGGGTGGGGGATTTACAGAGGAGGGTCGGAGGTGAGGCGGGGACGCGCGGGCACTGGAGGCAGGGGCATCGGCGAGGAGGCAGGCAACGACGATGCTACTTCTTGAGCTTCCGTTGGTTTTTCCCTTGAAGAGGAAAGGGTGATGCAGCAAAGTATGGATAAGTATTTCCCTCAGTTTGAGAACCAAGGTATCAATCCAGTAGAAGGAACACACAAGTCACCAATGGTTGCACCTACACAAACAAACAAATACTTGCACTCAACACGATAAAGGGGTTGTCAATCCCTTCACGGTTACTTGCAAAGATGAGATCTGATAGAGATAGGTATAAAAGATAAATAAAAGTGCAAAATAAAGTAAAGGTAAATAAAGTGCAGCAAGGTATTTTTGGGTTTTTGGTTTTATAGATCTGAAAATAATATGATAAAAATAGACCCGGGGGCCATAGTTTTCACTAGAGGCTTCTCTCTAGAAAGAACGGATACGGTGGGTAATCAAATTACTGTTGAGCAATTGATAGGAAAGCGCAAAGTCATGACGATATCTAAGGTAATGATCATGAATATAGGCATATCACATCCGTGACAAGTAGACCGACTCCTGCCTGCATCTACTACTATTACTCCACACATCGACCGCTATCCAGCATGCATCTAGTGTATTAAGTTAACAAGAACGGAGTAACGCCTTGAGTAAGATGACATGATGTAGAGGGATAGATCCAATCAATATAAAATAAACCCCACCTTTTATCCTTAATGGAAACAATACAAATACGTGCCTTGCTACCCTTTCTGTCATTGGGTGAGGACACCGCAAGATTGAACCCATTACAGAGCACCTCTCCCATGGCAAGAAAAATCAATCTAGTTGGCCAAACCAAATCAATAGATCGAAGAGAAATACAAAGCTATCTTAATCATGCATAAAAGAGTTCAGAGAAGACTAAAATAATATTCATAGATAATCTGATCGTAAATCCACAATTCATCGAATCTCAACAAACGCACCGCAAAAGAAGATTACATTGAATAGATCTCCAAGAACATCGAGGAGAACTTTGTATTGAAGATAAAAGAGAGATAAGAAGCCATCTAGATACTAGCTATCGACTCGTCGGTCTGTGGCAAACTACTCACACATCATCGGAAGGACAGCAAGGTTGATGTAGAAGCGCCTCGTGGTCGATTCCCCCTCCGGCAGAGTACCGAAAAAGGTCCCCACATGGGATCTCACGAAGACAGAAACTTGCGGTGGCGGAAAAGTATTTTTTGTGTGCCCTCTGGTATACGGGGAATTTTTGGGTATTTATAGAGCAAAGATTAGGGTTAGAGGAGCATCAGGGGGCCCACAAGCCTGGAGGGCGCCCCCCTAGGGCGCGCCTCCCAAGCTTGTCGCCAATTGGTGGCCCCTCTGACCTCCTCCTGAAGGTTCCTGGGTGTCTTCTGGTCCAAGAAAAATCATCAAAAAGTTTCGTCCCGTTTGGACTCCGTTCGGTATTGATTTTCTATAAAAGACAAAAACAAGGAAAAAAACAGCAACTGGCACTGGGCGCTAGGTTAATAGGTTAGTCCCAAAAAAAGTTATAAAATAGCATATTTGTAACACCCCCAGTGGTTAACTACAGTAACCACCCCTTTTGATTATGCCAAGTCAGCATGATTAACAGTGCATGATCATCATTAGCATCATATTGCATTTCAACTCCTAAGTCAAATTCGAATTTAAATGAAAGTGGAAAATAGAAGTTATTCAAATCATAAACTAAAATGTCAGATAAATAACAAACGTTCCAGAGGCACTTCTAAAATTGAAACCAACATTATTGAAAATGGATAAGTGGCTTGAACGTCCTCAAACAGTGGCTGAAAATAATATTTAATGACCTTTTAATTTATTTAAAACAAATAAGAAATGATGTTTTGTCCAAACTAATTTTAGGTGTTAGGGAATAAAGCACTGGTATTTATGGACCAGGTCACATGTTTTACAAAATTCAATTTGAGCCCTAACTATTTACAAAACAGGGGTATGGATAAATAAAAAGAGAAAAGAAAATAAAAAAAAGAAAGAAAAGGAAAAGCCCCCCCCCCGGACCAACTGGGCCGTGGCCCGAGTGGCCACCCAGGCCACCACCCAGGCCCCATTCCCCCCTGGCCGGCCCACCCCTCCCCATATCCCACCCACCACCCACCCGAACCCTAGCCGCTACCCCCACCCCCTCGCTCATTCCCCCCCCCGCCCGCCCATCCAGAACGCGATCGGGAGCTCCCGTCCCCTCCTCCCCTCTCTCCCACCTACTCTCCCCTTCCTGCCTGCCCGAAGCGTCTTTTCTCCGCCCTCGCCTCCGTCGCCTCCGTTCTCTCCCGCTCCTCCTTCCATTTCCGTCCCTCCGTTTCGCCGTAACTCCTTCTTCCCCTCCTCCCCCCCTCTTCCGCATCTCCTCTTCTCTTCCCCCGGTGTCCCCCCCTTCCCCTGCCCCCGGTTTCCCTCCCTCGAACCGCCGTTTGGTCCCCCATCCCGATCCATGAGTGGAATCTGGGCCTCGTCGCCACAGACGCCGCGACCCGAGCGCCCGACGCCGGCGTCGTGTCGCCGCCTCGTCGGCGCCGCCCGTCTCCTCTCTTCCCGCCTCTCTCTCCTTCTACCCTGTCTTCCCCCGCCCTCCTCACCCTACCCCCACCAGCCGCCCTTCCTCCTTCCATCCTCTTCTCCCCTCTCCCCCTCTCTTTTACATCCCCGTCCTCTTCTCCTCGCCCGGCGTCTCCCTCTCGCGTCTCCCCCCCCCGACCGCGCAGCCGCCCCCGTCTTCCAGCGGCCCCCACCCCCCCGCCGCCTCCTCTCTTCCCCCGCTCCCCATACTCGTCTCTCTCTCCCCATCTCGTTTAGGTATCTCTCTGCCCTTTCCACTCCCCTGGCTTCTCTCTCCGTAGGCTTCGGCTCCTTCTTTCCCCCTTCTCGGCACCGCCCCTTTTCCCGTTCCCCTTCTCCTGCTTTTACCTCTATCCCCCCCTCCCTTTCCTCCTCCTCTCCCCTGCTTCTTTTTCCCCGTCTTGTTCCATGCCGTCCTCGCCCCGCCGGAGTAATTCCTCCTGAATCTCTCTCTCTGCGCATCGCCGTCCGCGCCGCGGTCTGGTGCCGCGCACGCGCCCTGCCCAGCGCCCGCTGGTTGCCCCCTCTCGCTCCGCCCGCCGTCGCCGCCCCCGCAGCGCCCCCCACGCACCCCCCGTCCCCCCGGTCCCCCCTTTCCGCTGACCGTTGCCCTGCCCCCCTGTGCCGCTGACAGACGGGGGCCCAGCCCCAAAAACGTTTTTAAAAAAATGAAAATAAAAATAAAAATAATTAAATTAATTAATAATTAAGTTAATTAATCCTGATTAGGTTAATCTAATTAAGTAGTTAGTGTTAATTATACAGTAATTTAATTAGTTAATCACTAATTAACCTAACAGCCTATGACAGGTGGGACCCACTGGTCTGACGTCATCTGACGTCAGCAAGACACTGTTTCGGATAATGTTAATTTAAAATAATTAATTAAATTCCAGATATTAATAAAACTTTAGAAAATCATATAAAATAATCCGTAGCTCAGATGAAAATACTTTGTACATGAAAGTTGCTCAGAACGACGAGACGAATCTGAATACGCGGTCCTTCGTCCGTCACGCGTCCCTAACTATCCGAACTTGCAACCGTTCCCTCTTATCCTCTGTCCGATAATTCCAAAGACCCGGGAAATATCGTCAGATATTCTCCCGCTCCGTCTGTTACGTGTGATGCTGCGTTAGACTACCCCTAGCACCGTGTATCGTATTTGTCATGCTCATGTTTGCTATATATTATACTGTTTCCTCCCCCTCTTCTCTCTCGATAGCCCCCGACCCCCGACGTCGTCCCCGAGACCGACGCAGCTCCGGATCCCGAAGACACCATAGACGACCTTGCCCTGCCGCCGAGCAACCAGGCAAGCCCCTCCCTTGAGCAACCGATATCGCCCATTCTAATTTCTCATGCTTGCATTAGAATTACTGCTCTGCTGCTTTACCTATTCTGATGCATAGCCTGTTCATTGTAACCTGCTTTTGATAATTACCTACATATCCTAAACTGTTTAGTCTAGGCTGGGTAGAGACCTATCAGTGACCCCACTTATCCCGACTGCCGCGCTGGATCGTCAAGAAGACCCGATCAATGGTTGAAGACCAGGACCCGACACCGCACATCACCCCCCTTAGTTGTAACGACACTGCAGCGTTACTATCGAGTGCCGAGGGTGAAACCTCTTGTAGCACTTCTGATGTTAACTCTGTAAGTAGCTATTCGGTCATGGTCATCGAGGGTGTTCCTCCTTCACCGCTTCCGATAACGACGCTGTCGTACAACACCTCAAGTGTGGACCCAGTGAGGGTGATTCCTCCTAGTTCACCTTGACGGAACATCGATGGGAATTCAATGAGGGTATACCTCGGATTCCCTGATGTTATGGACACACGGATACTTGGACTTTACAATGTTACTTGGAAAGGCGGGTCGACCCTGAGGGGTACCCGCGTGTGATGTGAAGGCGGGTTGCCATTGTGGTGCCGCGAGTGAATACGAGGCGCGGCCGGCATTCTTAACCCTTGCCGCAGTCCTCGGACGGGGCGACGGGGTCACATCTTTCGTGAGTCTCTCGCTCGTTACGCAAGCCCTAGTCCTACGATTGGATATTTGATCCGAGCAGGCCCTGGTCTGATAGCACTAACCATCACGTGGGCATAGTATGGCGTCTGCATCGTAGCATCAGCCGAAAGCGCTGTCAGACGTCCAGTTCAGATGGCGGCACGGACGGACCGGCGCCCTCCTCTGGTGCCAGGCTTCTCCCTCGCGCGCAACCTCGAGTGCACAGGGCGATGGCCCAAGACCTCTGAGCGCTTAGGATGTAGACCGACGGGGACCTCTCTGCTGAGCTGTAGGTAGGGTTGCATGTGTCGTTTGCCCGAGCCGGGCATGACCCAGGAAAGTGTGTCCGGCCGGAGTTAATCGAGCGTGTTTGGGTAAGTTGGTGCCCCCCTGCAGGGAAGAACTTTCTATTCGATAGCCGGTCCCTACGGTAAAGGACACTCGGAGTTGTATCCTGATTGATACAATTTAGAACTGGATACCTGTGATGAGACCTGTATATATGGCTCTGGGATTGCTTCTCGCAGGGAGTCGAGAAGGGATCTCAGGACGAGGTTGATGAATGTATGGCTCTGGGATTGCTTTCTCGCAGGGAGTCGAGAAAGGATCTCTGGGTGAGGTTGATATTATTACTGCTACATTATATGGTATTGTTCTACTCTCTTCTACTGCTGCAAGACCGCTGAAGATGCTAGTCTTCGATAGGACTAGGCCTTCTCTCTATTCTGGCATTTCTGCAGCCCAGTCCACATATACAGCCTCCCTTTGATAATGTTGCATATGTAGTGTAGATCCTTGCTTGCTGAGTACTTCTGAGTACTCACGGTTGCTTTGTTTTCCTTTTCCTCCCCGTATCAGTTTGTCGTGACCAGAGGACGGAGCCCCCTGAGACAGATGCCCCGACGATCGCTACTACTACTACCCAGAGGATGGATACTACTACGAGTTGATTGACGACCAGGAGTAGGATCGGAGGGTCCCAGGCAGGAGGCCTGCGCCTTTCGATCGTAGTGTTTTATTTTTGCCCCGCCTTTCTAAAGGCCTTTCTGTTTCTCTTTCATATCTGTACTCAGATAACTGATGCTTCCGCTGACGCTTGTATGCCATCGAGCTATGTATTCGAGCCCTCGAGGCCCTGGCTTGTAATATAAAGCTTGTATGACTTTATTTATGTTTTAGAGTTGTGTTGTGATATCTTCCCGTGAGTCCTTAGGCTTGATCGTGTGCATTTGCGTGTATGATTAGTGCACGATCGGGCCGGGGGCGTCACAATATTAATGCATATAAAACATCCAAGATTGATAATATAATAGCATGGAACAATAAAAAATTATAGATACGTTGGAGACATATCAGGCGGCGAGGAGGCAGGCACGCGGCGATGTCGGGGAAGAGGGGTGTTATCCTGGAGACAGGTGCGGTGATGGCGAGGAGGCAGGGGCGTCAAGGACGGGCTTCCGCGACTACAAGGAGGCAGGGTGGAATGGGGAATTGGGGAAGAAAGGAGAGGGAGGCCCATGCGGGCGGATATTAAGTCAAAATAGCAGTAGCGCGGGGTCCTTCCCCGCGCTATAGCCAAGTTAGCTATAACGCGGGTGCCCAATATGCGCTACTACTATACTAAGTACCTGTAGCGTGTGTGCCCCTTACCCGCACTATAGGTAAGTTAGCTATAGCGCCGGTTTGAAACACACGCTACTGCTATTTTGACTTAGAGGCAGGCGTGGTTTCCCTCTCTCCATTCTTTCCTTTTTGCTTTTCCTTTTTCATTTTATTTTCTATTCATTTTCTTTTCTATTCCTTTCCTTTTTCTTCATCTTTTCATTTTCTTTTCTATTTCTTTCCTTTTTGTTTTTCCTTTTTCATTTTCTTTTCTGTTCTTTTTCTTTTCATTTTCTTTTCTATTACTTTCCTTTTTCTTTATCTTTTCCTTTTCTTTTCTATTCCTTTCCTTTTTATTTATCTTTTCATTTTCTTTTCTATTCCTTTCCTTTTTATTTTTCTTTTCATTTTCTTTTCTGTTCCTAACATTTATCCATTTCTTTTCACTCTCTTTTCTATTCCTTACCTTTCCGGTGCGGGATACAACGTATATAACTCAGGTGATATATATATTAGTGCATAACACACACACACACACACACACACACACACACACACACACACACACACACACACACATATATATATATATAAGTTACATCATTTCACCGATAATGTGGTCAAGTGCGTATACAAAATAGGTGCAAATATAAATTTTGTTTACTCAGCATCGACGTTTTTGTTTGAGTGACTTTCTTTCCTTTCTTGTTCGCTGTCGAATAATTGAGCCCCTCGTTGTGACTTTTTCTTTTCCATGGAGTACGATCTTTCTTCGGTAATGTAGTCTTGACTCTTCTTTTGACGTACGCTTCATTGTCATCGTCATCTTCCCTCATAGGGTTGCCGTACTGGTCGTAGTCTTCCTCGTTGGCGACTTCATCCATTCTGACGATGCTCCTTTTGCCTCTCGTCACGACAACATGGCTCGGATTGCTCGGGTCGGTTAGGAAGAAGCATTGTGTCACGTGCTTAGCATGTACCCATAGCTCATTTTTGGCGATGACATTCACGGTAGCGCTCTTGGCGTCGGGTATGGACATAGTGGTGAAAAAAAGGTTTTCTCTTTGGACGGACTTAGCCCATCTGACACGGAACATCGTCGCACTATGCAGTCTAGAGTAGTCAAGCTCCCAGATCTCTTTGACCCTTTCATAGAATCTTTCAGTTGTGTCGTTGTTGCGGCTTATGCTTTCCATCGTCATCCCTGAGTTCTGGTAATCACTGTTTATATCTTTGGCCTCCGTGTAGAACGTGTACCCGTTGATATCGTACGCTTGATAGGTTGCGAGGTTGGGCGCGGGGCCATGTGCTAAGGCATATATGAGCAATCCGTCAGTAGAGCCTTCTTCCGGGGGGTTAGCAAGAACATTCTTTTTGAACCAAGTCAAGAAAGTGAGGTTGTGCTCTCTAATAACTTCGGCGTCCGTCCTGCACAGCCCCCGGTCACTGTATTTCTTTGCGATGGTTTCTTTGTGCAGTGTCACGAAAGGATCTACCATGTCTAGGTGTTGTAGCACTACTAAGTTTGCTATGTCAAAGTCGTTGCGTCGACCCTCGTGGTCCACATGCAGTTCCCTCCGGCCGTTGGTGTGACCTTCACCTCCGAGCCTCCCAAGGTGCTTGTTGACGGGGAAACCAACAACAGGGTCTCCGACGCCTAGATAATTCTCGCAGAAGGAGATGCACTCTTGGGTAAGAAAGCCCTGGACGATGCTTCCATCCGGACGGGACATGTTACGAACGAATCCTTTGATGACCCCATTCATCCTCTCAAACGGCATCATGCTGTGCAGGAATGTCGGCCCGAGGTCGATGATGTCGTCCACAATGTGGACACACAAATGCACCATGATGTCAAAGAATGCGGGCGGGAAGTACATCTCAAGCTCATTTAGTATGACAATGATCTCTTCCTATAGCCTTAGGAGTTGCTTCACACTGATCGACTTTCGAGAGATAACGTCGAAAAAGTTGTAGAGACCAGTAAGCGTGTCACGGATGTGCCGGTCCATTATCCCTCTAATGGCAACAGGAAGTATCTGCATCATCATCACATGACAGTTATGAGACTTCATCCCGCTGGATCTTTTCTTGTTCGTGTCTAGAAATCTGCTTATCTTAATCGGAGATAACTTTGATTCCGGTAAGGAACTGTTGACACCAGATTTTGGCATGGTCAAAAACATAATTAAGAAGGCCTCATATGGAAAAGTGCTCAAAGTAAGAAAGTTCCGTATCGTCAAAAGGAGAAACTTTGATATTTGGGCCGTAGCCATCCGATCTCATCTCTAAGTCCGAAGTTGTGTTTGAAGTACTGAGATTTTCTATCCAGAACACTATTCGGCTGATTACACCCTCAAGATTGCTTCATATGAGAAAACTTTCTACATGAATTGTCTTCGTCTCGTCGAAACGGTTGATTTTGATATAAAAATCAGCTCAATCGATGGTCGTATGTAAAAGTTAGAGCCAAAACAGTGTGCTGCAAAAATCTACCCCAGAAGTTCCAGGCAACTTCCGGGGAGGTTCCGGGCTAAACCGAAAGTTTGCACGTGGTGCGCCTCAAAAACTGGAATTTTAACATTATTTGCATATTTGCGGGCCTGAATTCAACCTCAAGATGACCTCGGATAAAAAAATGATCAACTGAAGAGTTTTTCTCCATTGCAAGATCTACAACTTTGCTTTTGGGACAATCGTGATCTGAAGTCGTATGTGACCTGCAGATTCAGTGCAAAAGGGCTACTTGATATAATTTGAGCCCGGAAGTTCCGGGCCAGACCGGAAGTTCCGGCCCTTGTAGTCCGAGTTAGGGTAACTTTTGATGATTTGGACGTGATTTGAGTCCTTTTCTTGTACGGGAAGTCCAGCCGCCTCATATATATGTAAGAGGTGACGGCCGATTGAACAACACGCAATCGAACAAATCATCTACCACTTTTTACCTTTACTTTTTCCTTCTCCCTTGTTCTTCTTCCTCGTTCTCGTTCGTTCTTCTTGTTGCAGGGCGGCGAACCTCGAGGCCCTAGGGGCGATCAGGTCGACCTAGGGCAGCCCATAGCCGTCGCGCGCCCTGACGGGGTCCCTCCCGGGCATGTGGGGTTTCGGGTCTACAAAAGCGCCCGCCGGACTGCTTGCGTACTGCGCTTCCGGATGGGTCTCCTTCGACGTGAGTTGTGGTGCATCACCCCCGGCGTCGAGGGTACACGGCGATACATCTCCAACGTATCTATAATTTTTTATTGTTCCATGCTATTATATTATCTGTTTTGGATGTTTTATATGCATTAATATGCTATTTTATATTATTTTTGGGACTAACCTATTAACCTAGAGCCCAGTGCCAGTTTCTGTTTTTTTTCTTGTTTTTTAGCTTCGTGGGAAAGGAATACCAAACGAAGTCCAAACGGAATAAAACCTTCGCGGTGATTTTTCTTGGACCAGAAGACACCCAGGAGACTTGGAGATGAAGTCGGAGGAGCCACGAGGCGGCCACAAGGGTGGAGGGCGCGCCCAGGGGGGTAAGGTGCGCCCCCTGCCTTGTGGGGCCCCCGTGACTCCCCTGACCTAATTCTTTCGCCTATATATTCACATATGATCCCAAACCACCAGAAGCATCTACGAAAAGACTTTTCCACCGCCGCAACCTTCTGTACCCATGAGATCCCATCTAGGGACCTTTTCCGGCACCCTGCCGGAGGGGGATTCGATCACGGAGGGCTACTACATCAACTCTATTGCCCTTCCGATGAAGCGTGAGTAGTTTACCTCAGACCTACGGGTCCATAGCTAGTAGCTAGATGGCTTCTTCTCTCTCTTTGATTCTCAATACCATGTTCTCCTTGTTGTTCTTGGAGATCTATCCGATGTAATATTCTTTTGCGGTGTGTTTGTCGAGATCCGATGAATTGTGGATTTATGACCAGCTTATCTATGAATATTATTTGAATCTTCTCTGAATTCTTATATGCATGATTTGATATCTTTGTAATTCTCTTCGAATTATCGGTTTGGTTTGGCCAACTAGATTGGTTTTTCTTGCCATGGGAGAAGTGCTTAGCTTTGGGTTCAATCTTGCGGTGTCCTTTCCCAGTGATAGTAGGGGCAGCAAGGCACGTATTGTATTGTTGCCATCGAGGATAAAAAGATGGGGTTTACATCATATTGCTTGAGTTTATTCCTCTACATCATGTCATCTTACTTAATGTGTTACTCTGTTCTTCATGAACTTAATACTCTAGATGCAGGCAGGAGTCGGTCGATGTGTGGAGTAATAGTAGTAGATGCAGAATCGTTTCGGTCTACTTGACACGAACGTGATGCCTATATTTCGTAATCATTGTCTTGGATATCGTCATAACTTTGCACTTTTCTATCAATTGCTCGACAGTAATTTGTTCACCCACCGTATTATTTGCTATCTTAAGAGCAGCCTCTAGTGAAACCTATGGCCCTCGGGTCTATTTTCCATCATATTACATTCCGATCTACTATTTTGCAATCTTTTATTTTTAGATCTATAAACCAAAAACCCAAAAATATTTACTTTATCTTTTGTTTAGTTTTACCTATCTCTATCAGATCTCACTTTTGCAAGTAACCGTGAAGGGATTGACAACCCCTTTATCGCGTTGGGTGCAAGTTGTTTGATTGTTTGTGCAGGTGCTAGGTGATTTGTGCGTTGTCTCCTACTGGATTGATACCTTGGTTCTCTTACTGAGGGAAATACTTATCTCTACTTTGCTGCATCACCCTTTCCTCTTCAAGGGAAAAACCAACGCAAGCTCAAGAAGTAGCAGGAAGAATTTCTAGCACCGTTGCCGAGGAGATCTACGCCAAGTCAAGACATACCAAGTACCCATCATAAAACTCTCATCTCTTGCATTACATTATTCGCCATTTGCCTCTCGTTTTCCTCTCCCCCACTTCTAAAACGATTTTCGAAAAGATTTGCCTTTTTATTCGCCCTTCTATTTGCCTTTTCTTTGCCTCTCTTCAGTTTGTTTATCCGTTCGCTTTTGGTTTGCTCGTTTGCTAGATTCGTTTGTTGCCACAATGTCTGAAATTGGGGAGGTTATCGCTGAAAAGGATAGTAGTAACGATGGGGTAAACTTTGATGCTTTTGCTAATACTAATCCTCATGAAGAATCTACTATCTTGCACACTAAAAAACTTCGCATAGGTAGCGGCAATATTATTGGAAAAGGGGTTATTCAAGATTTCTTTACTTGTGCTGGTGCGCTACCCACGTTAGGTGGATCTATTCTTCATAAAACTAGTAGTCTTGCGGATGCTATATCTTTGCTTGTGGTTGAACTTGAGAGACAATTTGTTCATATGCATCCATCCATACAAAGGATTTTTCTAGAGTTTTCTAATATTGAGCATTCTTCTGTTAAGCGCGCTGCTACTATATTTCTAGCCCATGAATTTAGGTTTATTATGAAAGAAGCTAGTGAAATTTTCATGCATTATAAAGTAGACGGTGGTCGTCCTCCCATAGAGGGAATTCTCTTTAACCAAGAAGACATAATGCGTTTACGATCTCTAGATCATGTTGCTTACAATGAAAATTTAAGAAAGAGGGTCCCTACCAATGTTTTAGTTGATAAGATTTCTGAAATTAATGATAATTTTGCTATACAAAACAATGGACTGGGTTTCTCTCTTGGACACAAGCTCATGACTTTTTGCCAAAAGAACGCTTACAATGATGAGTTGGTCATACAATATGAGGGGCCAAAGGAGGAACAAATTCCTCCCAAGCTTGATCTTGGGGATCTTTACCCCATTAAATTTAGCCCTTTTGATTACTTTTGCTTACCGCAAAGAAAACTTGCTGCTGAACGAAGGGAGTATGAGATGAGTTTTCGAGATTTACCTTATCAATATTATGACAATACCTAGATCTATTTGTGTTTTTTTGCCTAGCTAAGGGCGTTAAACAATAGCGCTTGTTGGGAGGCAACCCAATTTTATTTTTGTTTTTGCATCTAGCCTCTGGTTAGATGTGGTTTTGTGTTTTAATTAGTGTTTGTGCCAAGTAAAACCTTTGGGATGGCTTACGGTGATAGTTGATTTGATCTTGCTAAAAAATAGAAACTTTTTCATCCAGTCACAGAATTTTAATAATTCACTGGAGCTTTGAAATACCCTGAATTTTTTAAAAGCGATTGATATACAAATTTCCTCTGTTGTCCTAATTTTCCAGAATTTTTGGAGTTACATAAGTATTAGAACAATTCGGATCTTTGCAGACTGTTCTGTTTTTGACAGATTCTGTTTTCTTTGTGTTGTTTGCTTATTTTGATGAATCTATGGGTAGTATCGGGGGGTATGAACCATGGAGAAGTTGGAATACAGTAGATATTACACCAATATAAATAAATAATGAGTTCACAACAGTACAAAAAGTGGTGATTTATTTTCTTATACTAACAGAGCTTATGAGATTTTCTGTTAAGTTTTGTGTTGTGAAGTTTTCAAGTTTTGGGTAAGGATTTGATGGACTATGGAATAAGTAGTGGCAAGAGCCTAATCTTAGGGATTTCCAAGGCACCCCAAGGTAATATTCAAGGACAACCAAGAGCCTAAGCTTGGGGATGCCCCGGAAGGCATCCCCTCTTTCGTCTTCGTCTATCGGTAACTTTACTTGAGGCTATATTTTTATTCACCACATGATATGTGTTTTGCTTGGAGCGTCTTGTATGATTTGAGTCTTTGCTTTTTAGTTTGCCACAATCATCCTTTCTGTACACACCTTTTGAGAGGGACACGCATGAATCGTGATTTATTAGAATACTCTATGTGCTTCACTTATATCTTTTGAGCTAGGCAATTTTGCTCTAGTGCTTCACTTATATCTTTTTAGAGCACGGCGGTGGTTTTATTTTATAAAAATTATTGAAATCTCATGCTTTACTTATATTATTTTGAGAGTCTCTAAACATCATGGTAATTTGCTTTGGTTATGAATTTAGTCCTAATATGATAGACATCCAAGAGGGATATAATAAAAACTTTCATATAAAGTGCATTGAATACTATGAGAAGTTTGATTCCTTATGATTGTTTTGAGATATAAAGATGGTGATATTAGAGTCATGCTAGTGAGTAATTGTGAATTGGATAAATACTTGTGTTAAGGTTTGTGAGTCCCGTAGCATGCACGTATGGTGAACCGTTATGTAACGAAGTTGGAGCATGAGATATTTTTTGATTGTCTTCCTTATGAGTGGCGGTCGGGGACGAGCGATGGTCTTTTCCCACCAATCTATCCCTCTAGGAGCATGCGCATAGTACTTTGTTTTGATGACTAATAGATTTTTGCAATACGTATGTGAGTTATTTATGACTAATGTTGAGTCCATGGATTATACACACTCTCACCCTTCCACCTTTGCTAGCCTCTCTAGTGCCGCGCAACTTTCGCCGGTACCATACACCCACCTTATACCTTCCTCAAAACAGCCACCATACCTACCTATTATGGCATTTCCATAGCCATTCCGAGATATATTGCCATGCAACTTTCCACCGTTCCATTTTATTATGACACGCTTCATCATTGTCATATTGCTTTGCATGATCATGTAGTTGACATCGTATTTGTGGCAAAGCCACCTTTCATAATTCTTTCATACATGTCACTCTTGATTCATTGCACATCCCGGTACACCACCGGAGGCATTCATATAGAGTCATATTTTGTTCTAAGTATCGAGTTGTAATTCTTGAGTTGTAAGTAAATAAAAGTGTGATGATCTTCATTATTAGAGCATTGTCCCATGTGAGGAAATAAAAAAAAGAGGCCAAAGAAGCCAAGCCAAAAAAAAGAGAAAAAAGGGAAAAAAAGAGAAAAGAAAAAATGAGAGAAAAAGAGAGAAGGGGCAATGCTACTATCCTTTTTCCACACTTGTGCTTCAAAGTAGCACTATGATCTTCATGATAGAGAGTCTCCTATTTTGTCACTTTCATATACTAGTGGGAAATTTTCATTATAGAACTTGGCTTGTATATTCCAACGATGGGCTTCCTCAAATTGCCCTAGGTCTTCATGAGCAAGCAAGTTGGATGCACACCCACTTAGTTTTCTTTTGAGCTTTCATACACTTATAGCTCTAGTGCATCCGTTGCATGGCAATCTCTACTCACTCACATTGATATCTATTGATGGGCATCTCCATAGCCCGTTAATACGCCTAGTTGATGTGAGACTATCTCCTTCTTTTTTGTCTTCTCCACAACCACCATATTCTATTCCACCTATAGTGCTATGTCCATGGCTCACGCTCATGTATTGCGTGAAAGTTGAAAAAGTTTGAGAACACTAAAACTATGAAACAATTGCTTGGCTTGACATCGGGGTTGTGCATGATTTGAATATTTTGTGTGATGAAGATTGAGCATAGCCAGACTATATGATTTTGTAGGGATAAGCTTTCTTTGGCCTTTTATTTTGAGAAGACATAATTGCCTTGTTAGTATGCTTGAAGTATTATTGTTTTTATGTCAATATTAAACTTTTGTTTTGAATCTTATGGATCTGAACATTCATGCCACAATAAAGAAAATTACATGGATAAATATGTTAGGTAGCATTCCACATCAAAAATCTATTTTTATCATTTACCTACTCGAGGACGAGCAGGAATTAAGCTTGGGGATGCTTGATACGTCTCCAACGTATCTATAATTTTTTATTGTTCCATGCTATTATATTATCTGTTTTGGATGTTTTATATGCATTAATATGCTATTTTATATTATTTTTGGGACTAACCTATTAACCTAGAGCCCAATGCCAGTTTCTCTTTTTTCCTTGTTTTTTAGCTTCGTGGGAAAGGAATACTAAACGGAGTCCAAAAGGAATAAAACCTTCGCGATGATTTTTCTTGGACCAGAAGACACCAAGGAGACTTGGAGATGAAGTCGGAGGAGCCACGAGGCGGCCACAAGGGTGGAGGGCGCGCCCAGGGGGGTAGGTGTTGGAAATATGCCCTAGAGGCAATAATAAAATGGTTATTATTATATTTCCTTGTTCATGATAATTGTCTATTGTTCATGCTATAATTGTATTAACCGGAAACCGTAATACATGTGTGAATACATAGATCACAGCATGTCCCTAGTAAGCCTCTAGTTGACTAGCTCATTGATCAATAGATGGTTATGGTTTCCTAACCATGGACATTGGATGTCATTGATAACGGGATCACATCATTGGGAGAATGATGTGATGGACAAGACCCAATCCTAAGCATAGCACAAGATCGTGTAGTTCGTTTGCTAGAGCTTTTCTAATGTCAAGTATCATTTCCTTAGACCATGAGATTGTGCAACTCCCGGATACCATAGGAATGCTTTGGGTGTATCAAACGTCACAACGTAACTGGGTGACCATAAAGGTCCACTACAGGTATCTCCGAAAGTGTCTGTTGGGTTGGCACGAATCGAGACTGGGATTTGTCACTCCGTATGATGGAGAGGTATCTCTGGGCCCACTCGGTAATGCATCATCATAATGAGCTCAATGTGACTAAAGAGTTAGCCACGGGATCATGCGTTACTGAACGAGTAAAGAGACTTGCCGGTAACGAGATTGAACGAGGTATGGAGATACCGACGATCGAATCTCGGGCAAGTAACATACTGATGGACAAAGGGAATTGTATACGGGATTGATTGAATCCTCGACATCGTGGTTCATCCGATGAGATCATCGTGGAACATGTGGGAGCCAACATGGGTATCCAGATCCCGCTGTTGGTTATTGGCCGGAGAGATGTCTCGGTCATGTCTGCATGGTTCCCGAACCCGTAGGGTCTACACACTTAAGGTTCGGTGACGCTAGAGTTGTTATGGGAAATTGTATGTGGTTACCGAAGGTTGTTTGGAGTCTCGGATGAGATCCCGGACGTCACGAGGAGTTCCGAAATGGTCCGGAGGTGAAGAATTATATATGGGAAGTCCAGTTTCAGTCACCGGAATGGTTTCGGGGGTTATCGGTATTGTACAGGGACCACCGGAAGGTGTCCGGGGGTCCACCGGGTGGGGCCACCTGCCCCGGAGGGCCAAGTGGGCTGAGAAAGGGAGGGAACCAGGACCTCTCTCCCCTTAGATGGGATCTAAGGGGGCCGGCCCTCTCTCCCCTTCACCCTATAAATAGAGGGGGGGTGGGAGGGCAGCAGGACCTCTCCCCTGGCGCAGCCCTCCCCCTCTCCAACACCTCCTCCTCCTCCGTAGTGCTTGGCGAAGCCCTGTTGGAGAACCACGAGCTCCTCCACCACCACGCCGTCGTGCTGCCGGAGCTCTTCCTCAACTTCTCCTCTTCCCTTGCTGGATCAAGAAGGAGGAGACGTCCCCGGGCTGTACGTGTGTTGAACACGGAGGCGCCATCCGTTCGGTGCTAGATCGGATCTTCCGCGATTTGAATCGCCGCGAGTACGACTCCATCATCCGCGTTCCTTGTAACGCTTCCACTTAGCGATCTTCAAGGGTATGAAGATGCACTCCCTCTCTCTCATTGCAAGCTTCTCCTATATTGATCTTGGTGATACGTAGGAATTTTTTTTGATTTACTACTACGTTCCCCAACAGTGGCATCATGAGCTAGGTCTATGCGTAGATTCTTTGCACGAGTAGAACACAAGTAGTTGTGGGTGATGATTTGTTCAATTTGCTTACCGTTACTAGTCCTATCTTGATTCGGCGGCATTGTGGGATGAAGCGGCCCGGACCGACCTTACACGTATACTTACGTGAGACAGGTTCCACCGACTGACATGCACTTGATGCATAAGGTGGCTAGCGGGTGTCTGTCTCTCCCAGTTTAGTCGGATCGGATTCGATGAAGAGGGTCCTTATGAAGGGTAAATAGCAATTGGCATATCACCGTTGTGGTTTTTGCGTAGGTAAGAAACGTTCTTGCAAGAAACCCATAGCAGCCACGTAAAACATGCAACAACAATTAGAGGACGTCTAACTTGTTTTTGCAGGGTATGCTATGTGATGTGATATGGCCAAAAAGGATGTGATGAATTATATATGTGATGTATGAGATTGATCATGTTCTTGTAATAGGAATCACGACTTGCATGTCGATGAATATGACAACCGGCAGGAGCCAAAGGAGTTGTCTCAATTTATTGTATGACCTGCGTGTCAATGTAAAAGCCATGTAATTACTTTACTTTATTGCTAACCGGTAGCCATAGTAGTATAAGTAATAGTTGGCGAGACAACTTCATGAAGACACAATGATGGAGATCATGATGATGGAGATCATGGTGTCATGCCGGTGACGATGGTGATCATGCCGCGCCTCGAAGATGGAGATCAAAAGCGCAAGATGATATTGGCCATATCATGTCACTTTATGATTTGCATGTGATGTTTGTCATGTTTACATCTTATTTGCTTAGAACGACGGTAGCATAAATAAGATGATCCCTCACTAAAATTTCAAGAAATGTGTTCCCCCTAACTGTGCACCGTTGCGAAGGTTCGTTGTTTCGAAGCACCACGTGATGATCGGGTGTGATAGATTCTAACATTCGCATACAACGGGTGTAAGCCAGATTTACACATGCGAAACACTTAGGTTGACTTGACGAGCCTAGCATGTACAGACATGGCCTCGGAACACGAGAGACCGAAAGGTCGAACATGAGTCGTATAGTAGATGCGATCAACATGGAGATGTTCACCGTTGATGACTAGTCTGTCTCACGTGATGATCGGACACGGCCTAGTCGATTCGGATCATGTATCACTTGGATGACTAGAGGGATGTCTATCTGAGTGGGAGTTCATTAAATAATTTGATTAGATAAACTTGATTATCATGAACTTAGTCTAAAACAATTGTCTTTACAATCTATCCTGTAGATCAAATGGCCCACGCTAATGTTGCCCTCAACTTCAACGCGTTCCTAGAGAAAACCAAGCTGAAAGATGATGGTAGCAACTATACGGACTGGGTCCGTAACTTGAGGATCATCCTCATAGCTGCCAAGAAAGCATATGTCCTTGAAGCACCGCTAGGTGACGCACCCATTTTCCCAGCAACTCAAGACGTTATGAACGTCTGGCAGTCGCGTAGTGATGATTACTCCCTGGTTCAGTGCGGCATGCTTTACAGCTTAGAATCGGGGCTCCAAAAGCGTTTTGAGCAGCACAGAGCATATGAGATATTCCAAGAGCTGAAAATGGTTTTCCAAGCTCATGCCCGAGTCGAGATATATGAAGTCTCTGACAAGTTCTACAGTTGTAAGATGGAGGAAAACAGTTCTGTCAGCGAGCATATACTCAAAATGTCTGGGTTGCACAACCGCTTGTCTCAGCTGGGAGTTAATCTTTCAGATGATTCGGTCATTGACAGGATCCTCCAGTCGCTTCCACCTAGCTACAAGAGCTTTGTGATGAACTACAATATGCAAGGGATGGAGAAGTCCATTCCCAAGTTATATTCAATGCTGAAATCAGCGGAGGTGGAGATCAAGAAGGAACATCAAGTGTTGATGGTGAATAAGACCACTAGTTTCAAGAAAGGCAAGGGTAAGAAGAACTTCAAGAAGGACGGCAAGGAAGTTGCCGCCCCCGGCAAGCCAGTTGCCGGGAAGAAGCCAAAGAATGGACCCAAGCCTGAGACTGAGTGCTTTTATTGCAAGGGAAATGGTCACTGGAAGCGGAACTGCCCCAAGTACTTAGCGGATAAGAAGGCCGGCAATACCAAAGGTATATATGATATACATGTTATTGATGTGTACCTTACCAGCGCTCGTAGTAGCTCCTGGGTATTTGATACCGGTGCGGTTGCTCACATTTGTAACTCAAAACAGGAGCTGCGGAATAAGCGGAGACTGGCGAAGGACGAGGTGATGATGCGCGTCGGGAATGGTTCCAAGGTCGATGTGATCGCCGTCGGCACGCTACCTCTACATCTACCTTCGGGGTTAGTTTTAAACCTCAATAATTGTTATTTAGTACCAGCTTTGAGCATGAACATTGTATCAGGATCTCGTTTGATGCGAGATGGTTACTCATTTAAATCCGAGAATAATGGTTGTTCTATTTATATGAGAGATATGTTTTATGGTCATGCCCCGCTGGTCAATGGTTTATTTTTATTGAATCTCGAACGTGATGTTACACATATTCATAGTGTGAATGCCAAGAAATGTAAGGTTGATAATGATAGTCCCACATACTTGTGGCACTGCCGCCTCGGTCACATTGGTGTCAAGCGCATGAAGAAACTCCATGCAGATGGACTTTTGGAGTCTCTTGATTATGAATCATTTGACACGTGCGAACCATGCCTCATGGGCAAAATGACCAAGACTCCGTTCTCCAGAACAATGGAGCGAGCAACCAACTTGTTGGAAATTATACATACTGATGTATGCGGTCCAATGAGCGTTGAGGCTCGCGGTGGCTATCGTTATGTTCTCACCCTCACTGATGACTTAAGTAGATATGGGTATGTCTACTTAATGAAACACAAGTCTGAGACCTTTGAAAAGTTCAAGGAATTTCAGAGTGAGGTAGAGAATCAACGTGACAGGAAAATAAAGTTCTTACGATCAGATCGTGGAGGAGAATATTTGAGTCACGAGTTTGGCACGCACTTAAGGAAATGTGGAATTGTTTCACAGCTCACGCCGCCTGGAACACCTCAGCGAAATAGTGTGTCCGAACATCGTAATCGCACTCTATTGGATATGGTGCGATCTATGATGTCTCTTACCGATCTACCACTATCATTTTGGGGTTACGCTTTAGAGACTGCCGCATTCACTTTAAATAGGGCACCATCTAAATCCGTTGAGACGACACCGTATGAATTATGGTTTGGGAAGAAACCTAAGCTGTCGTTTCTGAAAGTTTGGGGATGCGATGCTTATGTCAAGAAACTTCAACCTGAAAAGCTTGAACCCAAATCGGAAAAATGCGTCTTCATAGGATACCCTAAGGAAACTATTGGGTATACCTTCTACCTTAGATCCGAAGGCAAGATCTTTGTTGCCAAGAATGGATCCTTTCTGGAGAAAGAGTTTCTCTCGAAAGAAGTAAGTGGGAGGAAAGTAGAACTTGATGAGGTACCCCCTCTTGAACCGGAGAGTAGCGCAGCTCAGGAAGATGTTTCTGTGGTGCCTGCACCGACTAGAGAGAAAGTTAATGATGATGATCATGAAACTTTGGATCAAGTTGCTACTAAACTTCGTAGGTCCACGAGGACACATTCCGCACCAGAGTGGTACGGCAACCCTGTCCTGGAAATCATGTTGTTAGACAACGGTGAACCTTCGAACTATGAAGAAGCGATGGCGGGCCCGGATTCCAACAAATGGCTTGAAGCCATGAAATCCGAGATAGGATCCATATATGAGAACAAAGTATGGACTTTGGTGGACTTGCCCGATGATCGGCGAGCCATAGAAAATAAATGGATCTTTAAGAAGAAGACTGACGCGGATGGTAATGTGACCGTCTATAAGGCTCGGCTTGTCGCTAAGGGTTATCGACAAGTTCAAGGGGTTGACTACGATGAGACCTTCTCACCCGTAGCGAAGCTGAAGTCCGTCCAAATCATGTTAGCAATTGCCGCATTCTATGATTATGAAATCTGGCAAATGGACATCAAAACGGCATTCCTTAATGGTTTCCTTAAGGAAGAATTGTATATGATGCAACCGGAAGGTTTTGTCGATCCTAAGAATGCTGACAAGGTATGCAAGCTCCAGCGCTCCATCTATGGGCTGGTGCAGGCATCTCGGAGTTGGAACATTCGCTTTGATGAAATGATCAAAGCGTTTGGGTTTATACAGACTTATGGAGAAGCCTGTATTTACAAGAAAGTGAGTGGGAGCTCTGTAGCATTTGTCATATTATATGTGGACGACATATTGTTGATGGGAAATGATATAGAACTTTTGGAAAGCATAAAGGCCTACTTGAATAAGTGTTTTTCAATGAAGGACCTTGGAGAAGCTGCTTACATATTAGGCATCAAGATCTATAGAGATAGATCGAGACGCCTCATTGGTCTTTCACAAAGCACATACCTTGACAAGATATTGAAGAAGTTCAATATGGATCAGTCCAAGAAGGGGTTCTTGCCTGTATTGCAAGGTGTGAGATTGAGCACAGCTCAACGCCCGACCTCGATAGCAGAAAGAGAAAAGATGAGTGTCATCCCCTATGCCTCGGCCATAGGCTCTATTATGTATGCCATGCTGTGTACCAGACCTGATGTGAACCTTGCCATAAGTTTGGTAGGGAGGTACCAAAGTGATCCCGGTATGGAACACTGGACAGCGGTCAAGAATATCCTGAAATACCTGAAAGGACTAAGGATATGTTTCTCGTTTATGGAGGTGCCGAAGAGCTCGTCGTAAAGGGTTACGTCGACGCTAGCTTTGACACAGATCTGGATGACTCAAAGTCACAAACCGGATACGTGTATATTTTGAATGGTGGGGCAATTAGCTGGTGCAGTTGCAAGCAAAGCATCGTGGCGGGATCTACATGTGAAGCGGAGTACATAGCTGCTTCAGAAGCGGCGCAGGAAGGATTCTGGATGAAGGAGTTTATCACCGACCTAGGAGTGGTTCCCAATGCGTCGGGCCCGATGACTCTCTTCTATGACAAAACTGGAGCTATTGCCATTGCCAAGGAGCCCAGGTTTCACAAGAAGACCAAGCACATCAAGCGCCGCTTCAACTCCATTCGTGAATATATTCAAGATGGAGATATAGATATTTGTAAAGTACATACGGATCTAAATGTCGCAGATCCGTTGACTAAACCTCTTCCACGAGCAAAACATGATCAGCACCAGAACTCTATGGGTGTTCGATTCATCACAATGTAACTAGATTATTGACTCTAGTGCAAGTGGGAGACTGTTGGAAATATGCCCTAGAGGCAATAATAAAATGGTTATTATTATATTTCCTTGTTCATGATAATTGTCTATTGTTCATGCTATAATTGTATTAACCGGAAACCGTAATACATGTGTGAATACATAGATCACAGCATGTCCCTAGTAAGCCTCTAGTTGACTAGCTCGTTGATCAATAGATGGTTATGGTTTCCTAACCATGGACATTGGATGTCATTGATAACGGGATCACATCATTGGGAGAATGATGTGATGGACAAGACCCAATCCTAAGCATAGCACAAGATCGTGTAGTTCGTTTGCTAGAACTTTTCTAATGTCAAGTATCATTTCCTTAGACCATGAGATTGTGCAACTCCCGGATACCGTAGGAATGCTTTGGGTGTATCAAACGTCACAACGTAACTGGGTGACCATAAAGGTGCACTACAGGTATCTCCGAAAGTGTCTGTTGGGTTGGCACGAATCGAGACTGGGATTTGTCACTCCGTATGACGGAGAGGTATCTCTGGGCCCACTCGGTAATGCATCATCATAATGAGCTCAATGTGACTAAAGAGTTAGCCACGGGATCATGTGTTACGGAACGAGTAAAGAGACTTGCCGATAACGAGATTGAACGAGGTATGGAGATACCGACGATCGAATCTCGGGCAACTAACATACCGATGGACAAAGGGAATTGTATACGGGATTGATTGAATCCTCAACATCGTGGTTCATCCGATGAGATCATCGTGGAACATGTGGGGCCAACATGGGTATCCAGATCCCGCTGTTGGTTATTGGCCGAAGAGATGTCTCGGTCATGTCTGCATGGTTCCCGAACCCGTAGGGTCTACACACTTAAGGTTCAGTGATGCTAGAGTTGTTATGGGAAATTGTATGTGGTTACCGAAGGTTGTTCGGAGTCTCGGATGAGATCCCGGACGTCACGAAGAGTTCCGGAATGGTCCGGAGGTGAAGAATTATATATGGGAAGTCCAGTTTCAGTCACCGAAATGGTTTCGGGGGTTATCGGTATTGTACCGGGACCACCGGAAGGTGTCCGGGGGTCCACCGGGTGGGGCCACCTGCCCCGAAGGGCCAAGTGGGCTGAGCAAGGGAGGGAACCAGCCCCTAGTGGGCTGGTGCGCCCCCCCCCCCAAGGGGCCCAAGGCGCCTAGGGTTGAAAACCCTAGGGGTGGGGGCGCCTCCCACCAAACTTGGGGGGCAAGTCCCCCCCTTGGCCGCCGCCGCCCCCCCCCCCCCTTAGATGGGATCTAAGGGGGCCGGCCCCCTCTCCCCTTCACCCTATAAGTAGAGGGGGGTGGGAGGGCAGTAGGACCTCTCCCCTGGCGCAGCCCTCCCCCTCTCCAACACCTCCTCCTCCTCCGTAGTGCTTGGCGAAGCCCTGTCGGAGAACCACGAGCTCCTCCACCACCACGCCGTCGTGCTGCCGGAGCTCTTCCTCAACTTCTCCTCTTCCCTTGCTAGATCAAGAAGGAGGAGACGTCCCCAGGCTGTACGTGTGTTGAACGCGGAGGCGCCGTCTGTTCGGCGCTAGATCGGATCTTCCGCGATTTGAATCGCCGCGAGTACGACTCCATCATCCGCGTTCCTTGTAACGCTTCCACTTAGCGATCTTCAAGGGTATGAAGATGCACTCCCTCTCTCTCGTTGCAAGCTTCTCCTAGATTGATCTTGGTGATATGTAGGAATTTTTTTTGATTTACTACTATGTTCCCCAATAGTAGGGCGTGCCCCCTGCCTTGTGGGCCCCCCGTGACTCCCCTGACCTAATTCTTTCGCCTATATATTCACATATGTTCCCAAACCACCAGAAGCATCCACGAAAAGACTTTTCCACCACCGCAACCTTCTGTACACGTGAGATCCCATCTAGGGACCTTTTCCGGCACCCTGCCGGAAGGGGATTCAATCAAGGAGGGCGTCTACTCAACTCTATTGCCCTTCTGATGAAGCGTGAGTAGTTTACCTCAAACCTACGGGTCCATAGCTAGTAGCTAGATGGCTTGTTCTCTATCTTTGATTATCAATAGCATGTTCTCCTCGTTGTTCTTGGAGATCTATCCGATGTAATATTCTTTCGCAGTGTGTTTGTCGAGATCCGATGAATTGTGGATTTATGATCAGCTTATCTATGAATATTATTTGAATATTCTCTGAATTCTTATATGCATGATTTGATATCTTTGTAATTCTCTTCGAATTATCAGTTTGGTTTGGCCAACTAGATTGGTTTTTCTTGCAATGGGAGAAGTGCTTAGCTTTGGGTTCAATCTTGCGGTGTCATTTCCCAGTGACAGTAGGGGCAGCAAGGCACGTATTGTATTGTTGCCATCGAGGATAAAAAGATGGGATTTACATCATATTGCTTGAGTTTATTCCTCTACATCATATCATCTTACTTAATGCGTTACTCTGTTCTTCATGAACTTAATACTCTAGATGCAAGCAGGAATCGGTCGATGTGTGGAGTAATAGTAGTAGATGCAGAATCGTTTCGGTCTACTTGACACGGACATGATGCCTATATTTCATAATCATTGCCTTGGATATCGTCATAACTTTGCACTTTTCTATCAATTGCTCGACAGTAATTTGTTCACCCACAGTATTATTTGCTATCTTGAGAGAAGCCTCTAGTAAAACCTATGGCTCCCGGGTCTATTTTCCATCATATTACTTTCCGATCTACTATTTTGCAATCTTTTATTTTCAGATCTATAAACCAAAAACCCAAAAATATTTACTTTATCTTTTGTTTAGTTTTACCTATCTCTATCAGATCTCACTTTTGCAAGTAACCGTGAAGGGATTGACAACACCTTTATCGCGTTGGGTGCAAGTTGTTTGATTGTTTGTGCAGGTGCTAGGTGATTTGTGCGTTGTCTCCTATTGGATTGATACCTTGGTTCTCTAACTGAGGGAAATACTTATCTCTACTTTGCTGCATCACCCTTTCCTCTTCAAGGGAAAAACCAACACAAGCTCAAGAAGTAGCACACGGTGACGTGTTCGTGTGCGAACACACTTTTTGGCGACTCCGCTGAGGAAGAAGCTTTGAACGGTCTCTAGCCCGTTCTTGCTACGAAGAGATCGTCATCTAGGGTTTGCAATCTACAAAAGTAATATGAATACCCAATTCCCTACTGTAGATGCAAATAATTCATATGGTGTTACTAGATCGTTCAATGAGTATACTCTATCGGCCAGCCCTAGTTTTTCAATCATGCATCTAATTACGTGCAAAGGCCGATTCAAAGTAATTTACATGCTTCAACTTCTTATGATACTAGTAACATGTACCATATGTACTCCAACTCTCATGCATCGGCAACCCCACAAATCATTATGCCGATGAACGACATGATGAGTTTGGTTGATCAAGTTGAAACACCTCGTGTAGGAACTTCCAATAGCATGCGGCAAAGTGTTTCACCTTTTTATTCATCGGCAACTAATTTGCAATATACTAGTTCAACCATGCCGATGGATGGGAGAATTGGCCATGCTACTACTAGCTATTCGACCAATTACTCTCAACCATCATATGCTACACCTCTTGTTAGTAAATTTTCAGCACCGTACGCAACTGTAGATGTTCATAATTTGGCCCCGCACTTTCATGGTCATAGCCGAATAAGTGAAAATTTTGCAGGAACACATGTGTCGTCATCTAATACTGTAGCATATAATGCATGCTCTACGCAATTTGAGAATTTTGGCAACACTCACGAATCATTGCCGAAAGAATTTGAAAGTATTGTGGAGCAATCCCTTCCAGAAGCTATTGTGGCTGCGTTAAAAAAGTGCTTGGCACAAAACAAGAGGATTAGTGCTCTTTGCCTTGAACAATATGAAAAGGGGTTGTTTCCTGATTATGCTGCAATAAAGGCTAGAGTTTTGCAAGAAGATGAAACTTCATCAATTGATAGAATTGGCGAAAGAACATATGGTTATACAATAGTGCATACACCTCCACCTTGTACCACAACATATTATACACCCCCTACACAATTGCAAAATTTTGGCAACACTAACAATTCATTGCCAAAAGATCCTAAAAGCATTGGGGGGCAAACTGATCTAGAGCGGGCTGAAATTGAGAGGGGAGTTAAAGCTTTGCGCGATAGGGTGCAAGTACTTCATCAAGAGAGAATTGATAGGGAATTGGCTCAAAGGAAAGAAGCCTTGCCAATTGATATAACCGATGAAAAGAATGATGATTCGGAAACTAAAAGTGCTTCGGTTGAGAAAGCCGAATCAAGTAGTATATATTTTGAATCCATCAAATCCAAAGATGCAAGCATCATTGAGAAAGGGCATGGCAAGCATACGAAAGTAGCCGTGCTTGATTTTTCTGAAGTTAATGTAACCTACTTCCTGCCCTATGAGTTTCGTGCCGTAGAAATTGACAAGCCTCAAGGACAAGAGCAAGTAGCCGAACAAAGTTCGGCTAACAAGGATCTTCAAAGTAATGATGCATGGAATCAAGAAAAAGATGATGATAAGGCATTGGGGAGCCATCCAAAGACGGAGTAAGATGTTCTTCAAGTCACACCGCCATCATGCTCTCCCAACATATTTGAAGAGGTATGTCTTGCAAGTAATTTACCTGTTTTCAAATTTGGTCACAACTTTATTGTTGATGCATCTATTAGAAAAATCCTCATAAGTAATTTTGAAAGACCAATGAAGAAGGGTAATTTACTAGTGAGCAATAAAATTGTTATTGAGCATATCGGCCAACCCATTGCGCCATTTATACAGACTGATAGTGATTTATTGTTACAGCCAAGGCTTTTCCAATTGTTATATTTAAAGTCCATATCTAATTGGGTAGCTTTGCTTGTTTCATACCTGGCTTGCACTTGGTCTCAATTGAGACACATGTGTTCTAAATATTTTCGTTTCAGAAATTTAAAGCCAAGGTTAAATTCTTTTGAGAAATCTGATGCTAATATAATATCATATCCAAAGGCATCAGAGATAGAGTGGAAAACACAATGCATAGCCGAACTGGGAGATTCCAAATCTGAACCATTCGTTTGCTTATCTCCAAAGCCGTTCATACAGCAAGATTGGCTAGAAAACAAGAAGTATAGCTTCAATTCAAGCATGTGTGATCAAATATTTGATTTGTTGTTGAAAAATAATTACATTAGAATTTTGGATCACCATGTCAAGCCATCAATCAAAGGACGAATGTATTGTAAGTTGCATGATTCATTGAAGCATAATTTTGAGGATTGCAACATGTTTTGTCAAATAGTTAAATCAGCCATTGAAAAAGGACGATTGAAATTTGTTGAAACACCAAGAGATGACCAGTCTATTCTGATTGGTCCTGATGGCAAAAAAAATTTGCATCGGCTGCTTCAAGCCGATCCATTTAAAGAGAAGGTAAAATCTGCATGTGATGAGATCAAGCTTTCAAGTAAAGAAGTTGTTGAAGAGCATAATGATAATATTCTTGAGGGAGAAAATTCCATCAAAGTTGCAATGAAGATGCAAGTACTGGGGGGCAACAAGAAAATCCAAAGATCGATGCAAGCAAAGGCCGAGGTAAGCACAAAGGTAAAAGGCCGAAAGTCACTTTCGCGCAACTATTGGAAAAATATCAGAAGATAAGTGAGGAGAAAATTGCTTATCGGCCAAGTAATTCAAAAGCGTCAAGATCACCCCCTAGGTGCAAATCTGATGGCCGGTATTGGCAAAGGGGAAATTGCAATGCAACATATTCATATCCTTATTTTGGGCCGCCAATGCCAGTGCCATGGATACCTCCCTATGCTCATGTAAATCCATATCCATCATGGGACAGGTATGATACAAGGCCACATTATCCATCTTATTTTAGACCATCTAACCAACATTATGCAGCTCCAAAAAGATCAACATTTGATGAACAATCAGACGTCAAAGACCGTTTCAATCATAAGGAATCAGTCCGGAGCACAAGGATCAAGAAAGAGGTGGTCAAGCAAGTTTACCGTGCTAAAAAAGATGGCCGTAAGAGTGCTACTTCAGATTTGATCTCAAATGAAAAAGAGCCAATTAAAGTGTTGACATCGGCTACTAAAGGCAATGAGGTAAGTCAATCAAGTGCCAAATCTAAAGAAAATAAGTTGAGAGTGCACAAGGCCAAAAAGGAATTGCCATTGGTCAAAACAGAATCGCAGCTGAGATGCCCACTCGGCTTATCGTATTGGCAAAAGAAGGAATTACAAAATCTTAGTGCACAAGAGCCGAGACAGAAGAACATGGCATGGGTTCCCAAGAGGATCAATCATAACAAAAATGATGTGCATGCTTCTATTGGAACAAGTACAATAAAAGTGAAGAAAGAGAAGAATGGAAGCAACAAACAATTAAGCCGAAGGTGTGCATCACAACATCAAAATGTTCGGTTAGCACATCATCCATTTTCTTCAACAATGCCATTGATGCCTTTGCCATGCAATTCATCCATAGGTATGATCAATTACCCTCCATGGATTTATTTTGATCCATGGATGCAACATAATTTTCTATATCATAACAGGGTATTGCCAAATCACTATACATTTGGTTAGTTACATTTTTGTTGCTAATACAAAGGGGACGAAATATTTTATTGCCTTTTCATTTGTTTATTTCGGCTATACATACTTTTGTGGGTGAATTCTACGTGGACCTCATGGTAATGGCCGATACTTATCTATCGCCCTAAGAATATATCTAAGAATGGCCGGTGTGGTATTCAAACATCGTTCTTAGTTTGAGTAGAGATTGAGATAAGTGCTTGCAAAGGAATTTGTCAAATTGATGCCATTGAAGATATTATGCATAGACCAATTCACCAAAATTGCAAAGTGAACTTATGTTTTGATTGGGTGTGCTTTGGCTTATTAGTTTTTAGAATTTATGTAAGGCCAAATCATGGTTGATTTTATTATTGAGCATCATATTGACATCATGCATAATATTGATTTTAGCTTTATCTCTCTAGTACCATGGAGATTATATATTGACGGTTAAATTTGTAGCAATGGCCAAGGTGTGGGTGTTGTTTATATATCTCCTTATGGTGCTATTTTGTGAAGCCTCATGCTGCTTAAAATATTTATGCACAAATGATCAAAGCCGAATATGCATTGTTATTCGGATTGGAGCTTTTCCTTGCTATAGCTGCTATACATATTGAGGCTTCCGGTGATTCGTTATTAGTAGTGCAACAAATATCCAATGGTTATCAATGTTTTGACGAATCACTTTTAGTTTATCTTGAGGTATGTGTAGACGTAAAAATTGCCTTGGGTTGTTTTAATATTCATCATATATCTAGACATGAAAATTGGAGAGGGTTGGCATAGCAAACATACGGCTACCATGTTGGTCACGGTGTATTGCACGTCTATCAATAGCCGATGCTTGTTCTTGCCAACATAGGTAAGGCCGAGTTGGAGCTCACCATCTCGGTCACTAATGAAACTTTTATGCAGGCGAAGCAAGGATTGGAGGAAGTTCATTCTTGATTATCTGCAAAATCCTAGCGAAAGGGTGAACAATATGGTTCGGAGGATGGTTTTGATCTATGGAACCTTATCACCGGATTGTTATAGAAGTTGAGAAGTTTTCACGCAAGTTTGCATCAAGAGGTAAAAACAAGCAATGGCTGATATATACTTATCATCCTAAGAACATGCAAAATGGCTGATAGAGTGTTGACATCGTCCTTAGAACAAGCTATGTGCAAGTTATTTTTCGGCACACAAGCTTTGCCGAAAAACAGGGGGGCATGTGTTGACACCAGATTTTGGCATGGTCAAAAACATAATTAAGAAGGCCTTAAATGGAGAAGTGCTCAAAGTGAGAGAGTTCCGTACCGTCAAAAGGAGAAACTTTGATATTTGGGCCGTAGCCATCCGATCTCAACTCTAAGGACGAAGTTGTGTTCGAAGTAATGAGATTTTGTATCCAGAACACTATTCGGCTGATTACGCCCTCAAGATAGCTTCATATGAGAAAACTTTCTACACGAATTGTCTTTGTCTCGTCGAAACGGTCGATTTTGATATAAACATCGGCTCAATCGGAGGTCGTATGTAAAAGTTAGAGCCAAAACAGTGTGCTGCAAAAATCTGCCCCGGAAGTTCTGGACAACTTCCGGGGAGGTTCCGGGCTATACCGAAAGTTTGCACGTTGTGCGCCCCGAAAACCGGAGTTTTAACATTATTTGCAGATTTGCGGGCCCGAATTCAACCTCAAGATGACCTCGGATAAAAAAGTGATCAACTGAAGAGTTTTTCTTCATTGCAAGATCTACAACTTTGCTTTTGGGACTATCATGATCTGAAGTCGTATGTGACCTGCAGATTCAGTGCAAAAGGGCTACTTGATATAATTTGAGCCCGGAAGTTCCGGGCCAGAGCGGAAGTTCCGGCCCTTGTAATCCGAGTTAGGGTAACTTTTGATGATTTGGACGTGATTTGAGTCCTTTTCTTGTATGAGAAGTCCAGCCGCCTCATATATATGTAAGGGGTGACGGCCGATTGAACAACACACAATCGAACAAATCATCTACCACTTTTTACCTTTACTTTTTCCTTCTCCCTTGGTCTTCTTCTTCCTCGTTCTTCATTCGTTCTTCTTGTTGTAGGGTGGCGAACCTAAAGGCCCTAGGGGCGATCAGGTCGACCTAGGGCAGCCCATAGCCGCCGTGAGCCCTGACGGGGTCCCTCCCAGGCGTGTGGGGCTTCGGGTCTACAAAAGCGTCCGTCGGACTGCTTGCGTACCGCGCTTCCGGACGGGTCTCCTTTGACGTGAGCTGCGGTGCATCACCCCCGGCGTCGAGGGTACACGGTGACGTGTTCGTGTGCGAACAGGAACTTGAAAAATTGATCCATCTCCTTTGGACATAAAGTGAAGCAAGAAGGGGGGCAATATTTCTCTTCCTTCTTGTTGACTTTTTTGTCCCTGTCCCCCGCCTCCATCTCCGTCTCCGTGTCCTCCGATGACTTTTTACCAGGCATGTGGAGATCTTCCCTGATTTTCAAATCTTCCAAGTCTTTTCTTGCCTTCGGCCCATCCTTTCTCTTGTTCGGCATGTTCATCAGTGTCCCAAGCAAACTCTCAAGGACATTCTTCGTGATATGCATTTGATCAAGGCAATGAGGCATGTCGAGTTTGGGCCAGTACTCCAAGTCCTAGAAAACTGACCTCGTTTTCCATACCTTCAGGAGCGGCTCCGGCGCTTTTTTCATCTTCCCCGGCGTGGGGCACTCTTGCCAATTTTTCAACAACTCATAGATTTCGGCGCTGCTCCTCTTACATGGAGGTCCTCGATGCTCGGCCTCACCATTGAATAGATCTCCACGGTTTCTCCATGGTTCATCCTTCTCAAGCCATCTTCGATGCCCCATGCACACGATTTTCCCAAACCCGCCATCTTTTGATAGCTGCTGAGACGTTGTATCATCCATGAATTGGGTGCATCCACAATATTCGTGGCACACCTATCCTACGAGATATCCGTAACCGATATAGTCGTGCACCATCGTCATCAGCGCGGCTCTCATATAGAAATACTCTCCTTTGTTGGTGTCCCATGTCTTGACCATTGTTTTCCATAACGTGTCTAACTCCTCTTTCAGTAGCCCCAGATACAGATTAATATTATTTCCCGGTTGTTTCGGCCCTTGAATCAGCATGCTCATGTGTATGTACTTTTCCTTCATGCACAACCAGGGGGGAGGTTGTACATCCATACAAACACGGGCCATGTGCTATGGTTGGTGTTCTGGTTGCCAAACGGATTCATGCCATCGGTACTCGCGCGAAGCACTATGTTTCGTGCATCTCCTGCGAAAAATCCATATGTGGCGTTGAACGCTCTCCACTGGCTTGCATCCGTGAGGTGTCTCAGCTTCGGATCATCTCCATCGTCGGGATTTTTCCTCTCCACATGCCAACGCATTAGCTTTGCTTCCTTAGGGTCCACGAAATAACGCTGCGGACGGGGAGTGATCGGTAAGTACCATACAACTTTCTGAGCACATTTCTTTCCCGCCTTCTTGTATCGAGAAGCATTGCACACAGGACAACAGGTTTTTTCCGCATGCTCCTTCTGATAAATGATGCAATTGTTGATGCATGTGTGGTATCTAATGTGCGGCAGATCAAGAGGGCACACAATTTTCTTGGCCTCATCGAGACTAGTAGTACACAGGTTCCCAACGGGGAGAACCTTCTTTAGATACTTGACAAGCTCATCGAGGCTTCTGTCAGTCCATTTGTTTTTAGCCTTCGTCTTTAGAAGTTACAGCGTGAAACTCAAGCAGGTTACTTTTGGATCGCAACCACCATACAACGGACTCTTCGAGTCTTCCTCCAATTGCTCAAGCTTGGACTCCTCTATAGAAGAATCTCTGTCGCTAGTCATCTTCTTGCGAAGCAGGTCTCGAACATGAGGGTCCCCCATGATTGAACTTACTACCGAAGAAGGCTGCGGCGTGTCCGCAGCTTCTCCGCCATTTCTGGCCTCTTCTCCGCCTCCATGTCTAGCCTCTTCTCCGCCGTCATGTCCGGCCTCTTCTTCGCCTACATGTCCGGCCTCTTCTCCGCTGCTATTATTGGTCATCTCTTTGTCTGGCCCAATGTCGGCATTGGCTGCCCCATCGATGTCATCATCTTCATTTATCCACTGAGTATAGCCATCCATGAAACCATGCATGAGCAGGTGCGCTTTCAAATGCCCTCCCTGAAAGGGTTCGAGCAAGACTCCTCCTTTCCATCTTCGACACAGACATAAAATCTCCTTTCGGTTATTTTCATACATGTCGTGCACCGCGGATCGCAACCATCTTTCCACCAGCGTTTCGCTGCCTTCATGATCGCCTGTGCGGTATAGTTAATAAGAAAAAGTATTATAAACACATCCATGCATGCATGTGCATCAAAGTCATACAAAAATTCGGCATGACCTTCCCTAAAAAAAGGACATATAGAGTTAGCCCGAAATATGCCTAAACGGAAATAAATCGACATTTTGGCAAAACATAGGCAACTCTCATGTCACACAATTTGGCAAACAAACATATTTTCCATTAATTCTTCCAAAGAACAATTTTTTACTCACCTAGCTATTTCGAGAGAGAAGCACGGTGACTAGATGGCTTTACTTCATTAAAGAATATATCTAGTTGGGGAGTTGATAGGTTCCACTTACTAAATGGATAGATCTAGTTAGTTGGGAAAGGAGATGGCTAGCTCTAACTAGTGGAGGGAGGAGAGAAAAGAGGAAGCTAAGAGAGAAAAGGGTTGCATTAATGGAGATGGTGGAGGGGGCATTAAAGTAGAGAGAAGAGAGGTAGGAGAAGGAAGAGAGAAGAAAGCTAGGTAGTAGTAATGGGGGAGAAGAAAGTGAGTGAGAAAGTGAGCGAGAGAGGAAGGGGGTGGGGAGGGGGAGAGGGGGATAGGGGAAGAAGGTGGCTGCTGCGCCTTAGCAGCAGCGCGGGTCCAAGATGGGCACTACTGGTAAGTGATGTAGCAGTAGCGAGGCACAAAGAGACACGCTGCTGCTAAGTGGGGCCCTCCACGTGGCACAGTGCAAGAATAGTTGTAGTGCTGGGCCACTGACACGTGCTACTTCTAAATATTTAGCAGTAGCGCGGCTGCAGAAAAACCCGCTGCTACTATACGTACCCTGGTGGGTACTGCGGGGACCACTTACCAGCAGTGCCTTTCCGCTGGCACGCGCTACTGGTAAATATGTAACAATAGCGTTGTTTCCTGGCCCTCGCTACTGGTAATTTGTTGTAGCGAGCTTCTCTGACATGCGCTACTGCTACGCCTCTACCTATAAGCTTTTCCCTAGTAGTGAAAGCAATAGTCTATAATTTGACATGAAAACATCAATATTCAAGCATATCAACAAGCAACCATGTCTTTCAAAATATCAAAGCTAAAGAAAATTATCCCTTGCCCATTATGCTCAATCGTTGATCCATTCATGAAACACACTCAAATATTAGCTACATCCAATGCACAAGTATGACAATAGTGTTCCCTAGTTGGTGCTTTATAAGAGAAGCTGGAGACTCAAATTTAAAATAAAAATTGCATAAAAGTAAATTGATAGGCCCTTCGCAGAGGGAAGCAGAGATTTGTAGAGGTGCCAGAGCTCATAGCTTAAATTGAGAGTATTTTGAGAGGCATGCTTTCCTATCAACGAAAACTACCGAGAATTCCCAATATCTTCCATACTAGATAAATCATAGGAGGTTCCCAAACATAAAGTGAAGTTTATTTCCTTTCCACCATTCTCACACAATCCATGGCTAGCCGTATCCACAGGTGCCTTCCATACCAACACTTTCCAAGGAATTTATTATTAACAACATATAAAAAAATCATTTCGGGACTGGGCATCCCTATTACCTGCCACACTCTCGTGCAATGACAAGTGAATAAACACTCATCTTGAGAATAAAATACCTAGCATGGAAAATATTGGCCACCCCTGTCGCGTCATGAGCGGTACGGGCACACAAAACGGAAATTCATTTTGAATATTAGAGTTGGCACATACAAATTTACTTGGAATGGCATGAAAATACCGCATATAGGTAGGTATGGTGGACTCATTTGGCACAACTTTGGTTTAAGGAGTTGGATGCACAAGCAGCATTCCCGCTTAGTACAAATGAAGGCTAGCAAATAGATTGAGAAGCGACCAACCAAAAAAACGAACACCATTAAACATAACTAACACGCATTAAACATAACTAACACTAAATAATGCACCATAAGTAGGATATAACTTCGTTGCATAACTATTGACTTTCATGTTTGCATAGGGAATCACAAACCTTAACACCAATATTCTTACTAAAGCATAATTACTCACCAACATGACTCACATATCATTATCTCCATATCGCAAAACTATTGCAAGGAACCAAGTTTATGATGTCCAATGATCTTCATGAAAGTTTTTATTATACCCCTCTTGAATATCTATCACTTTGGGACCAAATTCATATCTCGTGCAAATTACCCTTGCTATTATCAACTCTGAAAAATATTTAAGTGAAGCACGAGAGCAAAAATATTTCTTCAAAAAATTTCACATATCAACTATCAAAATAATATAAGTGAAGAATGAGAGTGCATTTCTTCAAAATTTACTAACTCTCAAAATAATATAAGTGAAGCATTAGAGTGCATTTCTTCAAAATTTACTAACTCTCAAAATAATATAAGTGAAGCATGAGAGTTCAAGTATTTCTTCAAAATTTAATTGCCACCGTGCTCTAAAAGATTTAAGTGAAGCACATAGAGCAATTGCCTAGCTCAAAAAACTTAAGTGAAGCACATAGAGCAATTCTAACAAATCATGATAACATATGGCTCTCTCAAATAAGTGTGTCCAGCAAGGATGATTGTGACAAACTAAATAGAAAACAAAGCAAAGACTCATATCATACAAGACGCTCCAAGCAAAACTCATGATATGTGACGAATAAAAATATAGTTCCAAGTAAAATTACCGATGGTCATTAGAAGAAAGAGGGGATGCCTTCCAGGGCATCCCCAAGCTTAGTTGCTTGGGAGTCCTTGAATATTACCTTAGGGTGCCTCGCGAATCCCCAAGCTTAGGCTTGCCACTCCTTATTCCTTCATCCATCGTGATCTCACCCAAAACTTGAAAACTTCAATCACACAAAACTTAACGAAACCTTCGTGAGATTCGTTAGTATAAGAAAACAAATCACTACTTTAAGTACTGTTGCAAACCCATTCATATTTTGTTATTGCATTATACCTACTGTATTCTAACTTTACCATGGCTTATACCCCCTCGATACAATCCATAGATTCATCAAAATAAGCACACAATGCAACGAAAACAGAATCTATCAAAAACAGAACATTCTGTAGGAACCTAAATTAAGCTCATACTTCTGTAACTCCAAAAATTCTGAAAAATTAGTGTATATCAATCATGTGTAAAAAATTCAGATTTTTTCCATGTTCCAGCAAATTTTGATAATTCTGCTACTGGACGCAAAACCTTTTGTTTTCCAACAGAATCAAGTCAACTATCACCCAAATCATCCTAAAGGCTTTACTTGGCACAAACACTAATTAAAACACTAGAAACACAATCATAATAGTAGCATAATTGTATATTTATTGAAAAAAAAAAAGATAACTATTGGGTTGCCTCCCAACAAGCGCTATTGTTTTATGCCCCTAGCTAGGCATAATGCAAAGTTTCAAGTGTTGTCATCTTCCTTCTTATTTTCCATAGATGTGTTTTCATCAGGAGGGTTTTCAAATATAACATGAAACACATCACCCATACAAATTTTAGCATTAGCAAGTTGCCCGTCTACAAATCGCCCTTGATTACCAGCGACAATCCAAGAATATTGTTGATTAAGATCATTGAAAACTTGTTGGATCATACTCAAAAGAGGAACTTCCTTTTTAAGGTTCTCATTAAAGATGTGATGATTGCGAAGCAAATACCTTAATAAATAATCACTATTAAAGAGGATCTCATATATTACCAGTTTTTCACGGTTCATACCATAAAAATCAAAGATCTCCCGACCTTCCCGCACTATGTGATCAAACTTATTCATAAGGACAAGGGTAGCTATCTTTTTAGCTCTAGTATATTTTATAATAGGCAGCTCATAAAACAATCTTTGCAAGGTAGATGAGTGTGAATAAATCTTCTCTCTAGTTTAAGAACAAGTGCGGAAATAGCTTCTGCATAAGTTTTAGTTCTTTTAAGTATAAGAGCATCATCACAAGTCAAAGTTCCAACGCAACTAAAGAGTTCTTGGATGACACTTTTTCCTATAACATTCACTTGTCCCAAAACAAAAGTTTTAGCATCAAGATCAGTGGAACTTCCAATTTTAGGAGTGCTACCATCATCCGTTTCTGCCATACCAAAATCACTCATGATGATAGTTTCAACGCAAGCAAACAAGGAAACACACAAAAAGGTAAACGAAAAACATTTTTATATTTTTATAAAAAAAATTAGAAGTGGGGGAGATGAAAATGAGAGGAAAATGGCAAATAAAGTAAATGCAAGGAGATGAAAGTTTATGCGTAGGTACTTGATAGATGTTGATGATGTCTCCCCGGCAATGGCGCCAGAAATTCTTCCTGCTACTTGTGAGCTGCGTTGGGATTTCCCCGAAGAGGAGAGGATGATGCAGTACAGTAGAGATAAGTATTTCCCTTAGTTATGAAACCAAGGTTATCAATCCAGTAGGAGAACCAAGCAACACTATGGAAACAACACCTACCCACAAACAACAAATACTTGCAACCCAACGCGTAGAGGGGTTGTCAATCCCTCAACGGTTATGAGCAAGATTAAATTGTATAGGTTTTGATAAATAGATCTGACAAAAATACAAAATAAAATAAATAAAAGAAAATTGTAGCAAGGTATTTTTGGTTTTAATATATGATAAAAGTAGACCTCGGGGCCATAGTTTTCACTAGAGGCTTCTCTCGAGAAAATAGCATACGGTGGGTAAACAAATTACTGTTGGGCAATTGACAGAAAATCAAATAATTATGATGATATCCAAGGCAATGATCATGTATATAGGCATCAGGTCTGAGACAAGTAGACCAAAACGATTCTGCATCTACTACTATTACTCCACACATCGACCGCTATCCAGCATGCATCTAGTGTATTAAGTTCATGAAAGAACGGAGTAACGCCTTAAGCAAGATGACATGATGTAGACAAGATAAACTCACGTATGAAATAAATCCCATCTTGTTACCCTTAATAGCAAAGATACATGCGTGTCATGTCTCTTTCTGTCACTGAGATTGAGCACCGCAAGATCGAACCCATCACAAAGCACCCTTTCCCATGGCAAGATAAATCAATCTAGTTGGCCAAACCAAACAAATAAATCAGAGAAGAAATTCGAGGCTATAATAATCATGCATAAAAGAGTTCAGAGAAAACTCAAATAATATTCATGGATAGATCTGATCATAAACTCACAGTTCATCGGATCCCAACAAACACACCGCAAAAAGTCATTACATCTAATAGATCTCCAAGAACACCGAGGAGAACATTGTATTGAAGATCAAAAAGAGATAAGAAGCCATCTAGATACTAACTATGGACCCATAGGTCCGTGGTAAACTACTCACACATCATCGGAGGGGCAGCAAGGATGATGAAGAACCCCTCCGTGATTGATTCCCCCTCCGGAAGAGTGCCAAAAAGGGTCCCCAGATGGGATCTCTCGAGAACATAGGCTTGCAAGTGCAGAAAAAGTATTTCGTGGACTCCCTGGTAAGTTTTGTGAGTTTAGGGTATTTATAGTGGTGGAGGTAGGTCAAACGGAGGCTCGTGGGCCCCAGTACCCACCAGGGCATGCCAGAGGCCCCTGGTGTGCCCTAGTGCCTAGTGGGCTCCTCCTTCATCTTCTCGTTCCTTCCCGAAGCTTCCAGGGTCTCTTATTGCCAGAAAAAAATCTCCAAAAAGTTTCGTGGCATTTGGACTTCGTTTGGTACTGATATGCTACAAAGTCAAAAACAAGCAAAAAAACAACAACTGGCACTAGGCACTAATTTAGTACGTTAGTCACAAAAATTGATATAAAGTTGCTTGTAAATGGATATAAAACATCCAAGATTGATACTATAATAGCATGGAATAATAAAAAATTATAGATACGTTGGAGACGTATCAGCGTGCGACACACCGAGGCAACAAGCGCAACCTATAGCCCCTCTACCTTTTCCAAGCTTGCCAACCCACCGAAGCGCCGCCTCTGCCATCAACCTCCTCGACGAGGAAAACGAGAAGGCGCCATAGCTCGTCGAGGCCGAGGGTGTCCCCGGCAATGCGATGGACGACGCCGTGTTGTGCGTCATCGCGAGGGTTGACCAGGCCCTTAGCGCACAACGCTTCAGCGCCACGGATCAAGATAGGCATGTCAGCGCCGAGAGGCTGCAGCTCACCGCACAACATGATCGGTGGTAACAGCTAGATACAAATTAGTATACGTAAACAGATAGAAAATGGAATTCATAATATATATTAATTGTTCATTAGTTCATCACAGAATATATATATAATATCATCACATATACGTGATGAAACTTAACTACTATGTACAATGCATAAAATTGAAAACGAACAATACTAAAACTAATAATCCCTCCTTAGGGGGCAGTATTCCGACAGCCCCTCGCTAGCAGCTCCCTGGTGCGCGGCGTCTTCCCAGCGTGGAGGCGGTACTCTGCCTCCTCTGCCTCACGGAGCTTGACGTGCCGATCTGCCTCTTGCTGGCTGACGCGCGTGAACGATCTTGTCATTTCGTTGGGTGCCCACCGGAGCTCCTCGTCGGTGGCACGCTGGAGCTTATCGGCTCACCTCCACACAGTGATGAGGCGCCTGGTGCTTTAGCCTTCCTGGCGAAGTACCCGTCTTCGTACACCTCCTCCACATGTCGATGAGCACGCCCCCAAAGCTCCAGCGCCTCCTTTTTCCAGGCGGCCTCACAGGCTTCACAGGCCGCCTGGTACCTGGCTTCCTCCTCCGCCATCTCCTTCTTGAATGCCACTTTCCTGGCTTTCTCAGCCGGAGACAGCGACTTCCACAGACAAAGATTGTACTGGCCCCAAAACCACTCCAAGGTTGGGGGGTCCAGTGCAACCTCGTCCAGCGGTGCGTAGGGGTCCTTCTCATCGCTGCTCTGCGACTGAACGTCCTCGGGGGGGCGGCGCCTCCTCGTCGGTGCATGGGAAGATCGACGGCGCCATGGCAGAGATTTGTGAGAGAGAGAGGGGGCGAGCGAGGAGAGGATGTAGCTGAGAATGCAAGCAGGATGACGTGAGCAAGGTAGTATTTATTGGCGGTCGGAATCTAGATCGACAGGAACAGTACACACGCCGGTCGCTATAATTTACAAGTATTGTACTTTGAATTGCACACGATTCCAACAGCAAAAGCCATGTGTGAAATTAATCACTGACGGTTTCCAATACAGAACCGCATCTGATTAATAACCCGCGCCACTCACCTTCCAAACCTCGAGGCGCAAAATAGAGTGCCAATCGTGTGGGGCCTGGTTGTCTTGCCAGATATTTACATTTTCTTTCCACATGTAAGGCACGAATGCTTCTTTTGTGTTACCGTGATATTATTGTATAATGTAATGTAATACGTAAATAATTTTTCCAACCCATGATGGTTTGCTGTTGCATGTACATGTGGTTCAATTTGAATTACGGCCATTAAATGGGTAGAAAATCACTTAACTGTCTTAAAAAGGTCAAATGCCCCCTGAAAATATCCAAATTTTAACATGACAGTTGTATTAGTGCAAGTTAATGGTAAAAAAAGTTTCGAGGCCATACGAGGAAGCTACCGCCGGTTCGTCATCAAACATGCATTGTTCCCTCTCGGAACCACGAGCCTTCTCGTGAAATGCTCCGGTTTGTGAGGGGTGTGTGTCCAAACTTTCCTCGAACAGGCCAATTTTTTTACCACAGCATCTTGGTTCCATGCCATTATATCAAGCAAGGTTCCATGTATTTCTGATCATTTTTGAATTTTTGGGAATTTAAAAGCCATAGCACTTGATGTTTCTGTCCAAGCCGTGGCACCAATATGTTTGTAAATTCCTTCCAATTTACTGCAAATGGCATTAACTCGCACGCGACTAAGATTTTCCAAACCATTATGGTTAGCTGTTGCATGTACATGTAGTTCAAATTTGAATTGCGATCATTAAATGGCTAGAAAAACACTTAAATGTCTTTAAAAGGTAAAATGGTGCTTGAAAATTTTCAAATTTTAACATGACAGTTGTATTAGTGCATGTTAACGGTAGAAAAAGTTCCGAGGCCATACGAGGAAGCTATGGTTGGCTTGTCATCAAACATGCATTGTTGTCTCTCGGAACCATGAGCCTTCTCGTATGTTGCTCCGGTTTGTCAGGGGTGTGTGTCCAAACTTTCGTCGAACATGCCAATTTTTATACCACGGCATCTTGGTGCCATGCCATTACATCAAGCAAGGTTCCATGTATTTCTGGTCATTTTTTAATTTTTGGGAATTTCAAAGCCATGGCACTCGATGTTTCTGTCCAAGGCGTGTCACCAATATGTTTTAAAAGTCCTTCCAATTTACTGCACAAGGCATTAACTCACACAAGAGGACACAAATATGATTTTTCAAACCGTTATGGTTAGCTGTTGCATGTACATGTAGTTCAGATTTGAATTACGGTAATTAAATGGCTAGAAAATCACTTAAATGTCTTAAAAAGGTCAAATGACCCCTGAAAATTTCCAAATTTTAACATGACAGTTGTATTAGTGCACGTTAATGGTAGAAAAAGTTTGTAGGCCATAAAAGGAAGCTAGCACTGGTTTGTCATCAAACATGCATTGATCCCTCTCGGAACCACGAGTCTTCTAGTGAGATGCTCCGGTTTGTGAGGGGTGTGTGTCCAAACTTTCGTCAAACAGGCCAAATTTTTTTACCATGGCATCTTGGTGCCATTCCATTACGTCAAGAAACGTTTCATGTATTTCTGATCATTTTTGAATTTTTTGGAATTGTAGGATCGAAAGTAGGTCTAGATGGGGCGTGATTAGACTACTTGACCAAATAAAAATCTAACCTTTTCCCAATTTTAGTTGTGGGAAGATTTTAGCAATTAGCACAAGTCAAGCAATAAACCTACACATGCAATTCTAAGAGTGTAGCAGCGGAAAGTAAAGCATTGCATATGAAGGTAAAGGGAAGGGTTTGGAGAGAGCAAACGCAATGATGACACGGAGATTTTTGGCGTGGTTCCGATAGGTGGTGCTATCGTACATCCACGTTGATGGAGACTTCAACCCACGAAGGGTAACGGTTGCGCGAGTCCATGGAGGGCTCCACCCACGAAGGGTCCATGAAGAAGCAACCTTGCCTATCCCACCATGGCCATCGCCCACGAAGGACTTGCCTCACTCGGGTAGATCTTCACGAAGTAGGCAATCTCCTTGCCCTTACAAACTTCTTGGTTCAACTCCACAATCTTGTCGGAGGCTCCCAAGCGACACCTAACCAATCTAAGAGACACCACTCCCCAAAAGGTAATAGATGTTGTGTTGATGATGAACTCCTTGCTCTTGTGCTTCAAATGATAGTCTCCACAACACTCAACTCTCTCTCATAGATTTGGATATGGTGGAAAGATGATTTGAGCGGAAAGCAACTTGGGGAAGGCTAGAATCAAGATTCTTGTGGTAGGATTGGTATATCTTGATCTCAACACATGAGTAGGTGGCTCTCTCTCAGAAAATGTATGCTGGAACTGTAGGCATGTTCTGATGGCTCTCTCACAGATGGAGAAGGGGGTGGAGGGGTATATATATCCTCCACACAAAATCCAACCATTACACACATTTTATCCAACTCGGTCAGACCAAATAGATGAACTCGGTGAGACCGATTTAGTTCAAAATGTGAACATTAGGAATCTCGGTGCGACCGACAGAAACAACTCGGTGGGACCGATGTGCTAGGGCTTACGGCAAACATCAACTCGGTGGCACCGATTGCATCAACTCGGTGAGACCGAAGTGAAGCAATAAGGCAACAGAGAAAATGTCAAGCCAACTCGGTGTGACCGATCGCAATTTTGGTGGGACCGAAACAATTGCAACAGGCAATAGAGAGTTTTCAAGGCCATCTCGGTGAGACCGATATTCGTATCAGTGTGGCCGAACTGTTAGGGTTTCTGGCAGTGGATATGTCATATGAACTCGGTGGCGCCGGATAGAAAGAATCGGTGAGGCCGAGTTTGACTTTGGGTTTTGGACATATTTGGAATGAGAAAGTGGTTGAGGGCTTTGGAGCAATAACACTAAGCACTTTGAGCAAGCAAGCCATTAAGCAACACATCATCCCCTTTTAATAGTATTGGCTTTCCTATGGACTCAATGTGATCTTGGATCACTAAAAATGAAATGAAGAGTCTTGAGCTTTTGCCAATATATGTCCTTAGCATTTTAAGGGGTCCACATCTCTAGTCCATGCCATGCCATTCATTGAACTTTCTGAAATATTAAACTTAAATGGATATTAGTTCAATGAGCTATATGTTGTTATGAATTACCAAAACCACCCAGGGATTAGTTGCACTTTCAATCTCCCCCTTTTTGGTAATTGATGACAACATATAGATCAAAGCTTCGACAAATGATAATATGAGTGAAATACATTGTCGCTTTGAGATGTATGTGATAAGCAAGAGCTCCCCCTAAATTTGTGCATTATTTAAAAATTGTGTTTGAATGCAAATGCACAATCGATTAGGATCATGGGTCACTCTTCCATGTCACATACATCTTAGTGGAGCGCTCAAAATGATAAGAATTAAATAACATGCACTCATCACCAAGGATAAAAGTGATTGATCATACACAAACATTCATAGATATAATCATGCAAGCACACATTAAGCGTAGTATGATCAAACACATGATCACATAAAGTATCTCACGAGCATAACACAAATGTAGCAAGAGTAGTAACAACCAAACAAACCAAAGTAGCAAGGCAAATAAGACCAACAAAAGCAAAAGACACTCTCTCTTGAAGCCTATGATCTATACACTTTCTCCCCCTTTGGCAACAAGTTACCAAAAAGTTCGAAAACATATAGTGCTATGCGGCTCTCTAGGCACGATCTCCGGGAGCTCCTCAAGGGGTCTTCTGGCTTATTGCTCCGGTGTGCGTAGATGGCGTTGAGATGACTGTGTCTGCAAATGCTTCTGCTGAAGTCTGTGGAGCTGGAGGAGTGGATACTGGAGGAGCAACTAGGGTTGTGGCTATAGTGGCAGGAGCAGAGTGAGCAGGCCTCAAATTTGCAACTGGCTCAGTAGCTGACCTCTATGCCCTTGGCACTGACTGGAACCTGTCTATAGTGGGTCTGTCATCATTGTCCTCAGCATCATCCCTTAGCTTCTCCACAATGGTCTGAATCTCTGTGATCTCCAGACTTGGGCAACAGAGTATGCCTCAACATAGTGTTCATGGTGGTCAATCCAGCAAGCAGATAATATATTGATCCTAGCTTGTGTGTCTCCAGAGCTGCATCAGGAATAGGCTTGTACATGTTGGACATTGAGTTGTGATCTTTCCTGGGTTTGCCATAAACATCAAGATCATCTTCACTTTCCTTTCGAGCATTGATAAGCTTGGCCCATTCAGAAATTGATGACTGGTACCTGGTTCCCTCAGTCATCCAAACAATCTTACCATCAGGGTAGAAATGGGCAGTGGAGTAGAACTGCATGATCATCTTATCATTCCATTTTGTGAGTTTCTGTCCAACAAACTTATCAACTCCATTCAACCTGAAGCTCTCATGCACATGAGGAAAATAGTCTTCATTATCATCAATGTATTCCAAATCAATCCATTTCATATCACAGACTATGGGCTTCTTGTCCAATAGGACTGTCTCATAGAAGTCCTGTTGTTCTCTGCTGTGAAAATGGTAGTCCACAGCAGTCCTTCTCCTAGTGGCATATGGATCATTCTGTCTCCATAGTCTCAGACCATGATCCTTCCTCAACTTCATGTTTTCTGCCACTGGATGATCATCATTATGATCAGGGATCTTGGGCTTCAATTTCCTAATCACTAGTGGCTGATCATCTTCTTGGACCTCAGGCACTGGGGCCTTGTTCTTCTCTGCAGCTGAGATGTTCCTAGTAGATCTCTTTGGAGCAGTTGACTTGGGTGCTTGAGCTGGAGCTGTGGGCTTGGGGGCAGACTTGGGCTTGGAAGGAGCAGCACCAGTCTTGAAGGCATCAGTCATCAACTTCTGTGACTTGGCAGGAGGTGCAGCAGGCTCTTCTTCCTCCTCCTCTTCTTCTTCCTCATCCCTCATCATGGATGGTTTTTCAATCACTCTGGCCATAGTTTTCTTGACCCTTTCCTTCCTTTTCTTCTTCCCACCAGCAGCATCATCTTCCTCTCTGGACTCAAGTGTGAACTGCATAGTTTGTTGAGTTGAAGCTCTGGCTTTGGACATAGGATTCCTCTTAGCAGGAGCTTTCTTCTGCAGTCCTGGCTTGGTGGCAGCAACAGTGCCATATTTCTTCTTGAGCACCTTCTTCTTGGAGGTCACTTCCTCATCAATCAAAAAGTCATCATCTTCACTATCATAATTTCTTTTCTTTCTCTGTCTAGTAGCTGCCTTTGGCAAGTTGCTAGGGGTGCTTCTGCTTCCCTCATCATAGCTACCAGAGGGACTAGTGCCCTCACTGAGGTTGACTTGCTCTTCAGACTTGTTCTGGCTGTCATTGGCCTCTGACATCTCTGCAATTGACCCTATGAATAGATGGGTGTGGGTAGAGTAGATGAGCATCACAAAATACAGCTGGTTTTTGCAAAAATTGAGACAAAACCTTAACTTTAGTTTTCTGCAGAAAGCATTTCGGAGCTACCGATTTGATAATCTCGGTGACACCGAAGAACTAACAGAGTCTAAACATGCAGTTTTGGTTAGACCGAGTTGCAGTTCGGTGACTCCGAGATGCTAGGGTTTCACTAAGAAATTGCTTTCGGTTGCACCGATCAGTACGCTTCGGTCAGACCAAGTTGTACTGAGTGCAATGGCCAGGGCCAATCGGTGTGACTGAAAACTTCAATTCGGTCGGTCCGAGATGACTTTGGCGGAAACCTAACCCTAAGATTTTTCATCAAATCTAATCTAGAGGATTATTTGTGTGGATAAGAAGCTTTCAATCGTGGCAAGAATACAGGCATTTGCTTTGTGCATTGAATCAGAGTAAAGAAATAGCACAAAGGGGCCGAACCATACCCTAACTTGGTGATGGTTCGCTACGGCGGCAACGGCGGAGGCGATGTCCGTTGACAGCGGCGGAGACCTGCGACGACGGCGCACAGGTGGAGACGGCGACGATCCGGAGACCAAGGGGCGGGAGCGAGGAGTTTGAAGAAATTTCCAAACGTTCGGTTCGCGATATATATACCCATATGTTGTCGGTGGCACCGAGTGGAACGTCTCGGTGGCACCGAGATGCAAAACTGCTTGCAGTTGCTGCAACTCGGTGAGACCGAATTGTTCTAATCGGTGGCACCGAGGTGAAAACCTAGATCAACTTAATGGTTTCGGTGAGACCGAATAGGGATGAGTTGGTCTGACCGAAATTCACTAAGAGGTTTTGGAAGTTAGCCCTTGACGGATCGGTGGCTCCAAGTGCTCCTCACTCAGAGGGTCCGAAAGTGACTTGTTCAAATTTTGTGATGTAGCATGAATAGAGTTTGAGAAGAGAAAAAGCATAGATAGCTAGAGAAAGTTCTTAGGCATTCTTATCCATCCATTTGGCCAATAAAAACCAAACAATCAAAACTACAAATGGATGTCCTTGAATGGAGAAAATTATGCAACCAACATGCTCACAAAATAAGATAGCAAATGAAACATGTGACAAAGCATGCACAAACACTCTAGCATCTATCAAGCAATTGGTGATGACTAGGTCATCTATATATGAGTATATTGACTTAGGAGTCAAATGAGAACATTTGATCATAGGTCATACTCATCGTTTAAGAACAAGTGGAGTTACCACTTTTACATAAAGCATTAATGTGTTCACATCATTAGAGTTGCTTTAGCTCAATTTTTAGAGCAAATCTCCCCCTAGATGTGATATCCCCCCTAAGAGGGATGAACTAACCTTGGGTTTTGTTGATGATGACTTCATGTAGATAGTGAAGATGTGGATGCTCAATGTTGATGTAGATCTTTTGGAGCAATCCATTGGAGTGTGTTGCACTTTCAATACCTACATGGGTTAGTCCCACAAGGAACATACAAGAATATCCATAGACACAGAGTGAAGCACATATATGATGATGTCCATGAAGGCATTAGGTTACCTTGTCCCTTGTCTTACTAACAAGAGGGTTTGTGACTCCATGAACTAGTGCAAGATATGAAAGTTGATTGCGCATGTCCTTGCCAAAAAGAATATGAGTGAAGTATGTTGGCGGAGTCACCCTCAAGAACACTCTAGTTCTTCTTCTTTGGGATCCACATCAACTTGATGGGAATCCTTGGAGTTGTAGTCGTACTTGATGAAGTGGAACTTGACATAGTCTTGGGAACCCACTTGACCATGGCCTTAGGAGCTTCTTCAAATGAATCAATCTCTTCTTGAAGCTTGTCCTTGCCTTTTTGCTTGTGGTCTTGTGGTGGAAGATCATCTTGAGCTTGTGTCCCCTTGAAAGAAGTGGGGTCATACTTCTCTTGTTGAGGAACAAACTTTGTCTTGGGGTATTGATATTCTTCCCACTCAACTCCATTGGCATTGAACTTTAGTTCAAAACCAACACCTTGATTCTTCCAGTGCCTTCCTTGCTTGCGTACAATTTCCTCAAATTGCTTACTTCCGGCAAGGCTATTGTAAACACCTTTCTCTATAATTCCCTTCAATAAGCTATTTTCTTGCTCAAGTGTAACTTGGCTAATATAATCATTAGTGGAATCAAGAGAACTACTAGAAGCAACAATATTGGATTTAACATGGTTATTGTTACTACTAGAGGAAGAATCTTTCTTGTTCTTATTGCTAGATTTTACTTGTGGCATATAAGTAGACAAGAGTAAACGCTTGGCAATGTAAGAAGAACTCTTCTTTCGAAGATCATCATTGATAGCTTTTAGAAACACATGCTCTTACTCTAAATTTAGCTTCTCGAAGCGTAGCTTCTCATGAGTTCTAACGAGCTCTCTATGATCCTCTAGAGTTGTTTCATGAGCTAACTTAAGAGTGTTTAGTTCTTTAGTTAGATGCTTAATCTCCTTCTTATCATTGTCATTCGTTTCATCTTGATTAGCATGATTACTAGCAAGTTCATCATAGTTTTCATCACTAGTGTTGTCAATAAGTAAATCATCATCACCTAGCAAATCATCTTCATCATTATTGAAATCAACATACTCGGGGTGTGATACCTTAGGGCCTTTAGCCATGAAGCATCTTCCAATTCCTTCATTTGGTGAGTCAAATATGTCATAGGAGTTGGATGACACAAGTGCAAGACCGGCAACACCTTCATCTTGAGTATATTCAGAGTCGGAGTGATAGCTTCTCTCAGAGTAGTTGTCGGAGTCGGAACCGGAACCGGATACCCATTCACCGACGTGAGCTTGATGTATTTGCCTTGTGTAGCTCTTTGATGACTTGTCCTTCCTTTCCGAATCCTTGCTTCTACGAGAGGGTCTTCGTTCATAACGATCATCTCTACTCCTTCTCTCTCTTGGAGGTGATTCATCTCTTCTACTCCTCCTTTTTGGTGAATCTTATCTTTTCTTGTAGGGAGCCGTACACTCATTGGAGTAGTGTCCGGGTCTTCCACAATTGTAGCAATTACGATCACGACTAGAAGATCTTTTGTCATTGTAGGATCTTGACTTGTAGCTTCTCTCTTTGCTTCTATTCTTGTAGAATTTGTTGAAGTTCTTCACCATTAAGCTCAATTATTCATTGGAGACTTGCTTCTCAATTGATGTTGTAGGAGCATCACTTGAAGCTTTGTAAGCACCACTTGACTTGTTGTGGAGCTCTTCCTTATCCTTGAGTGACTTCTCATGAGCAACAATTCTACCGATGACTTCCGTGGGCTTGAGATCTTTGTAACTGGGCATCATTGGATCAAGGTGCACACGGTATCATATTTTCCATCCAAGGCTCTTAGGATCTTCGCTTCCTAAGCCGGCAATCTCATTTGTGATGAGAGCAAGCCTAGAGTACATCTCAGTGACTCCTTCACCATCCTTCATCTTGAACTTGTCAAGTTGACTTTGAAGCACATCCAATTTGGACGTGCATATCAACCAAAGTATCCCAAATTTCCTTTGCATTCTCAAGGCAGTTGATTTTGTTGAATTCTTCGGGGCACAATCCATTGAAGAGAATATCGCAAGCTTGAGCATTGTATTGCAACATCTTCATTTCTTCCGCGGACGCTTCACGATCCGGTTCTTTTCCATCCTCGAAGAAATCACCTTGCAAGCCAATGCGCACAATAGCCCAAATGGCGGGGTTATGACCAAGAAAATGCATTTCATCTTATGCTTCCAACTAGCAAAATTAGTACCATCAAAGTAAGGACCTCTACGGTGGTAATTTCCCTCGCTAGACGCCATACTCTCCTAGGTTGTGAAACCAAGGCTATGATCGCCAAAGTTATGGAAATCAAGGCAAATGGAGACCAAAGCTCTGATACCACTTATGGGATCGAAAGTAGGTCTAGAGGGGGGTGATTAGACTACTTGACCAAATAAAAATCTAACCTTTTCTCAAATTTAATTATGGGCAGATTTCAGAAATTAGCACAAGTCAAGCAATCAACCTACACATGCAATTCTAAGAGTGTGGAAGCGGGAAGTAAAACATTGCATATGAAGGTAAAGGGAAGGGTTTGGAGAGAGCAAACGCAATGATGACATGGAGATTTTTGGCGTGGTTCCGATAGGTGGAGCTATCGTACATCCACGTTGATGGAGACTTCAACCCACGAAGGGTAACGGTTGCGCGAGTCCACGGAGGGCTCCACCCACGAAGGGTCCATGAAGAAGCAACCTTGTCTATCCCACCATGGCCAACGCCCACAAAGGACTTGCCTCACTCGGGTAGATCTTCACGAAGTAGGCGATCTCCTTGCCCTTACAAACTTCTTGGTTCAACACCACAATCTTGTCGGAGGCTCCCAAGCGACACCTAACCAATCTAAGAGACACCACTCTCCAAAAGGTAATAGATGTTGTGTTGATGATAAACTCCTTGCTCTTGTGCTTCAAATGATAGTCTCCCCAACACTCAACTCTCTCTCACAGATTTGGATATGGTGGAAAGATGATTTGAGTGGAAAGCAACTTGGGGAAGGCTAGAAGTCAAGATTCTTGTGGTAGGATTGGTATATCTTGATCTCAACACATGACTAGGTGGCTCTCTCTCAGAAAATGTATGCTGGAAGTGTAGGCACGTTCTGATGGCTCTATCACAGATGGAGAAGGGGGTGGAGGGGTATATATAGCGTCCACACAGAATCTAACTGTTACACATATTTGACCCAACTCGGTCAGACCGAATAGACGAACTCGGTGAGACTGATTTAGTTCAAAATGTGAACATTAGGAATCTCGGTGGGACTGACTAAAACAACTCGGTGGGACCGATGTGCTAGAGCTTAGGGCAAACATCAACTCAGTGGGATCGATTGCATCAACTCGGTATGACCGAAGTGAAGCAATAAGGCAACAGAGAAAATGTCAAGCCAACTCGGTGTGACCGATCAGAATTTTGGTGGGACCGAAACAATTGCAACAGGCAACAGAGTGTTTGCAAGGCCATTTCAGTGAGACTGAGATATGTATCGGTGTGACCGAACTATTAGGATTTCTGGCAGTGGCTATGTCATATGAACTCGGTGGCGCCGGATAGAAAGAATCGGTGAGTCCGAGTTTGACTTTGGGTTCTGGACATATTTGGAATGAGAAAGTGGTTGAGGGCTTTGGAGCAATATCACTAAGCACTTTGAGCAAGCAAGCCATTAAGCAACACCTCATCCCCTTTTAATAGTATTGGCTTTCCTATGGACTCAATGTGATCTTGGATCACTAAAAATGAAATGAAGAGTCTTGAGCTTTTGCCAATATATGTCCTTCGCGTTTTGAGGGGTCCACATCTCTAGTCCATGCCATGCCATTCATTGAACTTTCTAAAATATTAAACTTGAATGGTTATTAGTTCAATGAGCTATATGTTGTTATGAATTACCAAAACCACCCGGGGATTAGTTGCACTTTCAGGAATTTAAAACCCATGGTACTCAATGGTTGTGTCCAAGCCGTGACACCAATATGTTTGAAAAATCCTTCCAATTTACTGCAAATGGAATTAACTCGCACACAATTGCACAAATATGATTTTTCAAACCGTTATGGTTAGCTGTTGCATGTAAATGTAGTTCAAATTTGAATTACGGTAATTAAATGGCTAGAAAAACACTTAAATGTCTTAAAAAGGTTAAATGACCCCTGAAAATTTCTAAATTTTAACATGACAGTTGTATTAGTGCACGTTAACGGTAGGAAAAGTTTGTAGTCCATAAAAGGAAGCTAGCACTGGTTCGTCATCAAACATGCATTATTCCCTCTCGGAACCACGAGTCTTCTAGTGAGATGCTCCGGTTTGTGAGGGGTGTGTGTCCAAACTTAATCACAACATGTTGGTGCCATGCCATTGCGTCAAGCAAGGTTTCATGTATTTCTGATCATTTTTTATTTTTTTGGAATTTAAAAGCCATGGCACTCAATGCTTGTGTCCAAGCCGTGACACCAATATGTTTTAAAATTCCTTCTAATTTACTGCACATGGAATTAACTAGCACACAGGTACACAAATATGATTTTTCAAACTAGTTGTTGCATGTACATGTAGTTCAAATTTTAATTATGATCATTAAATGGCTAGAAAATTACTTAAATGTCTTAAAAAGGTCAAATGACCCCTGAAATTTTAACACGACAGTTGTATTAGTGCACGTTAACGGTAGAAAAGGTTTGAAGGCCATAAGAGGAAGCTAGCACCGGTTCATCATCAAACATGCATTGTTCCCTCTCGGAACCATGAGTCTTCTAGTGAGATGCTCCAGTTTGTGAGGGGTGTGTGTCCAAACTTTCGTCAAATAGGCCAAATTTTTTTAGCGCAGCATCTTGGTGCCATGTCATTACGTCAACAAGGTTTCATGTATTTCTGATCATTTTTTCATTTTTTGGAATTTAAAACCATGGTACTCAATGTTTGTGTCTAAGCCGTGACACCAATATGTTTGAAAATTCCTTCCAATTTACTACACATGGAACTAACTTGCACACAAGTACACAAATATCATTTTCCACCCCATGATGGTTTGCTGTTGCATGTACATGCAGTTCAAATTTTAATTACGGTCATTAAATGGCTAGAAACTCACTTAATGTCTTAAAAAGATCAAATGAACCCTTATAATTTCAAAATTTTAACATGATAGTTGTATTAGTGCATGTTAATGGTACAAAATGTTCTCGTACATTTAAAACACCACTCGTTCCCACTCTACTCCAAATTCGTCTTTCACAGCTAATACAAAAAATCAACTACATCACACACAGTTTGTTATAGGAACCGTTTGCGATGAAAATTCGTGGGTCTATTTATGTCTTCCTCTATAAGCTTCGCTGGCTTCGTCTGCTCAAGTGTCGGTCACCCCCGAATCCACGAATCCCCGATCCCCATTCCCCAACCCCTTCTTGCAAAGAATGACACCGTGGAGATGCTTCATGAGGGCCCGTACGATGGCCGCGTCCTCCCCGAGCGCAGCTGCCTCTGCCGAGAGCGCAGCCGCCTACGCCGAGAGCGCGGCCGCATCCGCATTAAGCGCGGTCACATCCACCGAGAGGGCGTCTGCGGTAGCAGACAGGGCAGCTGCAGCTGCTGAGATGGCTTCAGCAGCTGCTGCGGCGGCTGCAAATGCCGAGAGCGCTCGAGCAGCCGTACATGCCGCCGATGTCGCCTTGGCCCGGGTCAACGCCATCCACGCCAAGATCGAGGACGCCCATGCCAAGATATTTCAGGCCTCCTCGGAATCCAGCATGCAACCCACGTCCGAAAAGGCGGCGGAGGCCATGGAGCACCTTCTTCCTCATGAGATCGCCGAGCGGGAGCTAGAGATGCAGGAGGCGGCGGAGATCGAGGAGTGCCAGGAGGAGGAGTTGCACGTGGCTGAGGAGGAGGTAGAGAAGAGCCTGTCCATCGAGGAATCGACGGTGGAGTACCAACGCGAGCTCTGACGCAGTAACTACTACGAGTACTACAACCTTGAGGGTGGCGCCGAGGACGAGGACGACGACGCAGTCGACTTCATCCTAGGGGACACGGAGTCCACCAACGGCGGCATGTCTCCAGGACAAGTCATCGACGTCTCATCTTACACCGGCGAGGCATAGGGGGGCGCATTGGCGGCTTTGTTAAAATTATGTGTACTTAGCCTTTATTTATAACGTTGGTCTTTTGTTAAAGCAATGTTAGGTCAACGGGCTCTATTTAATTACTAAAATTGCTCGATTCAGTAAGTGTGGTTTGTGTGTTGTAGGCTCTTTTGTGTACCCGAATTAGCAAGTGATGTTAAATTATGCAATGACGTGGATGAGCACTGTACCCAGGGAAATTTCCACCAAAATTTGAATGATCAAACTCATCGCATGCGCGTAAAGCAGAAGAATCTTTTGCGATGCACACATTTCTTCAAAGTGAATGGTTTCCCTCCACCTTTCAAAATTGTTGGCCCACCGCCAAAATATCTAACTCTTCCTCCCTCCCCACCCCCTTTTCTCCCCGACCACAAGTCACATTTACCCTGTTTCCTCCTTCCTTCCTTCCCAAACTATAGCCGCTTCCTCGCTTGCTTCCTCGCTCTCGTTGTCTCGCATCCGACCACCGCGGTCGCCTTGGTCTTCTTCAATGACCTCTCCAGAGGTTCCTCCTCTGACGACTCTTTCACCAGCGGGTATGCCTCTCTCCTCTTTCTCAGGTTATGATTTGGAATAAATGATTTTAACCCGGCGGCCAATTTGAGTCATTTCTTCCTCTTGTAGCTCCCTAGGACCATCAATTGCAATGAATGGAGCGAGGTGGCTAAAGATCTGCCTGCTCGTTGTCACCATCAATCTCTATGCATGAAGTTAGTTGCGTTTGTATCTATGTATAGTGGGATTAAGTTTCTGGCATGTGCGGAGAATGTTAGCCCCACTTTCGTTGTTACAAATCGTTAGATGTGATTCAGACACTATCACTGTGCTATGTTATTCTGGATGTGATTACGACGGTGTCACAGTTTCTACCTAGTATCTAAAAATGTTACCATCTCATCAGCGGTGCCCTGAGAAAATTATTTGGCACTGCTTCAGCAGTTTGTGCAGCCAATTTTGCTCCACACATCCGAGTAGCCAAGCAGTAAAATACTAAAACTTTATGGCATGAAGGTACTGGACATCGGAGCAACTAGGAGCTCCGGAGTCTAGTTCCCTGAATTTTTCCTCTGGCATCGGCTCGGCAGTGCATGGCACCGGTGCCAAATGTAGCAACAGTTGTTTTGACACTGGTTTTGGCACACATAGTGGACGGCCTTAGTGCTATTAGTTCTATGTTACTAAATTTGTGCATGTACACACCTATTAGTATCAATTTGATGTCATCCAAACACTATCGCTATGCTGTTGCAGTTATATTTAGCTTCCTCATAAAATGTTCAATTTGTTATTTATAGTACATGACTAAGAACTTGTAGCGTTGTTGCAGTTAATTATAGCTTGTGATGTTTCTAAATTTGGTTGTTGTCTCAATAGTAATTAATTCATTTGCACATTGATCTTTTTGAGAAGATATGTCATAATTAACGTGTTTCTTCAGTTTTCCAAATATGTATGTGGTGATTTTCTTTGTTGCTAGAAACCCATTTTCCCTACAATTGTTACTGATTTAGTTTTAAATATTATAGGATAAACGGAAGTGTTCTTACCTGGAGTGGGTTGATCAAGAGTGGCCACTTTCTTTGAAGATGTGCCTAGCAAAGCTCTGGAGCATGTATGAGGAAGAGAACAGAGATAGGCTTAGAGAAAGTGTTGTTAACGCTGAAGAATATTTCAAGATACGGGAAAAAAAGAGGAAGATGGAGAATGAGCTCAGATTTTTTTAAATTAGACTTTGCTAAGATGGTGTTAGCAAATGAGGAGGCACTTTCATAGTTGGTCCATGCAAAACAGGTTCTTACTGAACTGAAAGCAAATGTGGAGAAGACGAACTTGGCTGATCATGCATCAGTCGATTAGGGAAATGAATATATTGTTCTAATATTGTGTTTATGAAGGTGAACTAGCTATATGTTGTACTGTGTTATTTTCACGTAGCTATCGTACTATGATGTTAAAATATATTTATGTGCCTGATATGAAATTGGCAAATAGCTGTTCGATATGAAATGTGAATTTTCTTAATACTGGAATTATTAATAGTAAACTAATAAACCTGCTAAATGGGTCATGTAACTTTACAAAATGGTTCTAGCAGTAAATGTGTGTGTGATGGATAGCCCAATGCCATACAGTTTTCTTCATGAAATCGTGTGTGATATACTTGAATAAAGTAAACGGTTAACGGAGGCATAGCGTGTGTGATTGTTACACCTATCACATATGATGCTATACAGAAAACTATGTGTGATGTAGGTACGAACGAAAACGTTTGTCTGGGATTCACTGTGTGGGATGTGCAGACGAACAGAAACGTTTGTCTGGGATTCACTGTGTGGGATGTACATACGAATGGAAAGGTTTGTCTGGGATTCACTGTGTGGGATGTACATACGAACGGAAAATTTTCTCTGGGATTCACTGTGTGGGATGTACTTACGAATGGAAACGATGGGGCATGTATAATTGTATGCGATGGCTAGCCCGATAGCACACGAGCTCATTTTGCCCAGCGTGTGTGACCAGAGGGCCTATCCCCGACAGTTTCTGGGTCGTGTGGGAAGGACCCCCCTAACGCACACACAGGCAAGGCGACGGTTTAAAATGACGTCGCCGAAAGGGGTAAAAACTGTTTGTATAGCAGCTCGATGTACCAGTAATAGTTTCCCATAGCAACGGTGCATAAATTGCCGAAATCAACTACCTCGGGTACGAGGAACACAAGGAAATACATGCCCTCCCTTCACACCTACGCACTCTCGTCGGTGCACCTCTACTACTGATACGTCTCTGTCGTATATATAATTTTTTATTGTTTCATGTCATTATTTTACAATTTTTACATACTTTTGGCAACAATTTATATGTTTTTCTTCGACTAACATATTGATCCAGTGCCAGTTCCTGTTTGTTGCATGTTTTTTTCGCAAAAATCCATATCAAACAAAGTCCAAACGCGATAAAAATTTACGGAGATTTATTTTGAAATATATGTGATTTTTGGAAAAAAGAATCAACGTGAGACGATGCTCGAGGGGCCCACGAGCTCACATAGCGCGCCCCTACCCTTGGCTCGCCTAGCAGGCTCGTGGCTCCCCTGTAAGTCAGATGGGGGTGTCCTTATGGCGCAAGAAAGATAATATCCGGATAAAAGTTCCCTCAAAATTTCAGCCCAATCGGAGTTACGGATCCCCGGGAATATAAGAAATGGTTTTCGGCCAGAAAACAGGAACGCGAAACACAAGAGAACAGAGAAGAAAGATCCAATCTCGGAGGGGCTCCTATCCTCCGGGAGCCATGGCGGCCAAGGAACAGAGGGGAAACCCTCGTCCCATCTAGGGGGAGGCCAAGGAAGAAGAAAAAGGAGGGGGGCTCCCTCCCCCTCTCTTCCGGTGGCGCTGGCACACTGCCGGGGGAACCATCATGACGGTGATCTACACCAACAACTTCGTCGCCGTCATCACCAACTCTCTCTCCCCCTCTATGCAGCTGTGTAACACCTCTTCTCCCCGATGTAATCTCTACTTGAACATGGTGCTTTATGTCACATATTATTATTCAATTATGTGTTGCCATCCTATGATTGTTGAGTAGATTTCTTTTCTCGTACGGGTTAACTGTGGTATGGTGTAATTGATATGAGTTTTATGTTGATATGGTGCTATCCTATGGTTCCCTCCGTGTCATGCAAGCGTGTGGGATTGCCGTTGTAGGGTGTTGCAATACGTTCATAATTCAGTTATAGTGGATTGCGTGAGTGACGGATTCACAAACCCGAGTAAGGGGTTGTTGCATATTTGAGTAAAGAGGACTTGTTACTTAATGTTATGGTTGGATTTTACCTTAATGATCTTTAGTAGTTGCGGATGCTTGTTAGAATTCCAATCATAAGTGCATGTGATCCGAGTACGTAAAGTGTGTTAGCTTACGTCTCTCCCTCATTGCATATGATAAGTATCTATCGTGTTATATGAAATTGCCTATGGACAATCTTTCTCATCGTTCTACAAAAAGCTTTCTACTAAACAACTAACTATTTATTACCTTGCAAAGTACTCCTAGTTTTATTCTTGCAAAGTAAAGTAGTTTCATACTTGTTTTAGGTAAAGCAAATATTCGTGTGCGTAGAGTTGTATTGATGGTCGATAGAACTTGAAGAGAATATAAATTCTAGTTTTAGCTCCTCGTTGGGTTCGACACTCTTATTTATCAAAAAAAGCTACAGTTGATCCCCTACACTTGTGATTTATCAGCTAAATGGTCACCATCAAGCATGCTTCCAGGCGGTTGCGAGAGATCTAACTCATCTTCCTCGACCCCGTGAATCCCAACCTGCAGTAGCCATGCATGGGGTATGATATCTCCCCTACCAACTAGGATGACGAGTAGGGAGGAAACAAGTGACGAAGGCGGTTTTGGTTTGAGGTCGAGGTGTTGTTGTAGATGACACTGGTGTTAGGGTGGTGCGGCAGTGATGAGTAGAGTCTGATAAAGCAAAAGTTGTTCCCATCATGGTCACTAGATCGGCAACGCGCCAAGGCGCGAGGGTGCCGGTCCCAACGATATTGTCAAGCCGTGGAAGATCAAACAGCATGATGCATTAGTGTGAAGGCAAGTTTAGCACATGTATCAGAGCAACCGGTTATAGTGTTCAAGGGTAATAAGAAACATTCACTCTATACCAGAAGAATAACATCATCGAGTTCAACAGGTTCATGAGATTATAAAAGCTGGAAGCAAGGCAGCTTCCAATTCAGTACATGAGATTATGAAATGTTAATCTCCAAATTCCAGAACCATGCATCATCGACAACATAATATAATTAAAACATATAGACCATTTTATTATTTATAAGAGATACACCGAATAAGTAATCCCATATCAGAACATTCAGTAGCATGACAAAATAAAAGGAGATGCATGTACATATCAGAATTGAGATTCTCCAAATCCCAAATCTCGGTCATGAAATATATTCTTTATCAGAATTTGAAGTACCACGATGGGCTAATAATCACTGTCAATGTAAGGTACTGCATGCTTTTCTTTCGCTTCATATGAACTGAATTTATCTATTAAATAATCATAGTTGATATCAATGTCCAACCTTGAAAGTGAAAGGTTTCAGTTCTCATCGAAACCACTGCATTAGTAACTCGATGCATTCGTTTTGTCTTCACTTTGTCATAGTAGACACATTTATTGCCCCATTCTGATTTTAAAACCCTGCTGCACAAGTTAATATAATGACAATATAAGTGCCAAAGATAATGAAAATATTTGCTTCCTATAAGCTTATAAACATAGGAGTGACAACCTAAACATGTGGTGCCCTATCTTGAGTGTATTCTATTAGTAGGCTTGCAAAGATAAGATGACTTGCATGAGAACATCAATGCCAAAATCATCTGCGGCTCACAAAAATGACAGGTCATAGCAAAAGTCAAGTGTCCTGGTGCAAAGCTATATACATTCATGCATTTTTTTTTATAAATATAGGCAGATTATTAACAAAAGTACATAGAAAGGTGTAGCAGCTACCGATGCGTCTGAAGCTCATAGCAAGTAGGCAACTTCCCATGCAGAGTATATGTCCAGGAAATAAGAGAAAAGGAGGTGCAGCACCACAATACATAATTTATTAGACTAAAGAGCACTACAATATCACAATAATTTGAAGGAGCAATTGTATGCCTAATCATGATCTAAACAGATGTGACTTTGGTACATGTATTTCTTTGATCATTTTTCATCTGAATAATCACGATCTTAAAATTATGACGGTCCAGTTTGATTATAATCAAATAAATCAACCAGCTATGGAAGCATGATAGTTATTAACAGAGAGCCACATCACGCCAGTTCTAAATTTCATGACAGGTGCTTACTATATTTTCTAAGATTGGCTGCATCTTATTAGAATCAAGAAATACATGTATACGCCAGCAGCGAGGGCTCCCAGGGAACTGAATTATGCTTATGCAGCGCCATGAATATCTAAATATACATTATACTGAATATATATGATGGATTTACTTTGGTTTTTTAGCTGTCGTGGTCAAAAGTTCTAAACCTGACTTATATTCTACAAAAATATTTACCTGGCATGATCCATTGTGTTGTTGCAAATATAAATATATATTTTTAATCAATCATTTGTACATCTCTAACCTCTACAATCTAGCCATGATTACTACTCCCTCCGTTCCTAAATATTTGTCTTTTTAGAGATTTCAAATGGACTACCACATACGGATGTATATAGACATATTTTAGAGTGTAGATTCATTCATTTTGCTCCGTATGTAGTCACTTGTTGAAATCTCTATAAAGAAAAATATTTAGGAACGGAGGGAGTATGTAATTGCGAAGTTCTTAACTTTCTCTTCATTTATAAAAACCATCAGGCACATAAGCCTAAAAAAACAGTGGCGATTACCTTGGGAAAAGATCACTTTGACCTTTGTCTTTCTACATCAATCAATGAACCAAATTCTACTCTAGATGGCCCCAGATTGCCCATCATAATGTTAGTAAGGTGTGTTGACCGGGTAACCGACTTTTAGCTCTATTAGGTACTATGTTTTAAGGCGACGCTTCGCTTTAAGGCGCTGGGGGGCGCCTCGACGCCTAGGCGTCGCCTAGGCGCCTAAAGCGGACGCCTAGGCGCCTAAAGCGGACATATTTGCAAAGCGCTGGGGGGTGCCTCGACGCCTAGGCGTCGCCTAAGCGTCGCCTTATAGACGCCTTAAAAACATAGATTAGGTATTAAGCATTGGTCGATGCAACATCGATGAGCAAAAATGGTTCCTTAAATAGAGAAGTTTTTTGGAAAAATTCACATGGAGAAAGCAAGGAATCTAACCATGCTGCCGAGGTGAAGCATCTAACAACCCAAAAGGTACAACATAATAATCATGAAGGAGGAATGCCAAATGAGACCATAGAAAAAGGAATGCAGAAAGAGAAACCAATCAACTTATAGAACTTGATCGCTGTCGTACCTTCATGTTGCCTTTGACTTAATCAAATGCCTGCAATTAAGCAACAAAGAACCACATTAGTGGCAACACAAGCTAGTAGAATGATAGTACTGGCAAATAACCTATGTCTAAAGATATCACAATTCATTCTTGAGGTTACTTGATTAGCCCGAACATGTGGGAAGAAGGTGGCAGCTCACCTACGGCATGGAGCATAAAAAACAATAGGAGCTCTTCCTTTCCCGTAGTATGAACATGCTGCCGCTGCCTTGCACCTTGATGCGATGCCGCTGCCTTGCACCTTGATGCGCCGCCGCTGCCACCAGCCAATTAACAGGAGGTATTTATTTGTATCCGCAGCAACACATGTTGTTTAGTCAGCTTCAATAATATCTGAAAGAAAGACCATTATGCTGAAAACAACAACAACAAAGAGTAGTGTTTTCAATCAGATAAAGAATCACTTGTTTACTATACCTAAGCCATAAATATGAACAATTTCATAATTGAGCGAGTGCACTAATGATCTAGTTTCTATGTATAGAAAGCTTATATGTGTGTGAATCAGTGTTATACAGAAGCATATATGATCCAAGCAGGATAAAGCATCAACAAAAAGAGATGGAATTACCTACAGGATTATGCATAGCAATCAAGGTGCATATTTGTATGTAGCTAAACAATGGGCAATCTGAATAGACTTGGGGGATTAGAAACCAAACTCAACTCATTCTTGCAAGGAAGTAATTAACAAATTTACTGGGCAGATCCACTTGTGGCATCAGTCTTGCTAGCTAATAACCATGATAGATAATACAAGACGATCCTTCCCAATTGCTGCAACAAACCAAGAGGAAAATAGCGCAATTAGCCCCGCTCACCAAAAAGAAGAAATGAGAAATAGAAATCCAGGAACTCGAATTTACACTGCAATGGGTGAATGGATAAAAAATACAAACATGTAGCCACACAATACGCCTCTGAAGCACAGAAGGCGGCTCAATGGTGACCTTAATGAACCATTACAAATGCAGGCCCCATAAAAACAGAACCATCTTCTGATAATTAAATGTGTGCCTTGGCGTGCCCTAGTCAAGCCATTGGATGGTTGGGACGATAAAAATGCACGTATGAAGAAACAATAAATACTGAAGATGACAAAAACAGGGAAAGATAGAACAAACAGAGAATGCATTTTTCTCATTTCCTAAAACAACCAATCTAAATGAAATTTAGAACCAAGATGTCCTGATATAACAGAAGGTCAAACATAGGCCTTTACGAAAGAATAACTACAGGCAAATACCAAACAGGCAATATATGATTACCCTCCTCTATATCTTAAGAAAAAAGAGTAGATTGTATGTTTATGTTGAAATTGAAATTGTATGCTCAATATTTATGAAATTGGACACTCAATATGTGCCTAATCAAATCTATCACAGACCTTTGTCACAGAAACAGGGTAAGTAATCAAACAGAATAGGAAAAAGACAAGGTTTCATGATGATACTACTACATAAAGTAACTTTCGATACACTAATTCAACTTTCGTAGCAGCGTGGACCAAAACAAAAGAGTGCCCTCTCCCTCCTCGACACCTCCTGTCTTCTTGCTCCCCTCCGACATGCTCATGAGTTGGGCTTTGTAGCAGCTACAGATCTGGTAGAGGCATCCACAGGAAAGGAGATCAGCAACATAAAAAATATTACTCAGAAATTTGTAGGCACAAAAAAATCCCTTCTTAGGGTCAAATAAATTATCCATGGGCTTAACTCTTGCAATTAATTACATGTGTTCCAACATTTTCTGCCACTAATCAGCACATGCCTACATATTTTAGTATTTGAGCGACATTACAGAGTAAACAAAACCTTAGCTAGAAAATAAGAGTCAAACATTACACCATGACCTCTGTTTGGTTGCGGAGTGGATTCCAAATGTTGTCTTAGTATATTACTCCTTCCATTCCTAAATATAAGGCCTTTAAGAGATTTCAATATGGACTCCATACGGAGCAAATGAGTGAATCTACACTCTAAAATATGACTCTATGTATGTAGTCCCTATTGAAATCTCTAAAAGGGCTTATATTTAGAAACGCAGGGAGTACTTGATAACTTTAATCATGGAATAGTAACAGCAAACTTGCTCCACAACCACCCTAAAAAATACTAAATAACTAAACTATAACATGATTCGGCGTACGCTGTGCAGCACAACAGAATACAACCAGAGAGAGCCTTGGGATATTGTTATTCAGTTTCCGTGATATGCAACAGACTAATGCACCTATGAGCATCACATCTGATGAATGATTCTAAAGGAATTGTACTGAAATTTATCCAAAAACTAATAATGCATAACATTCATTTAAATGGATAACAGAATGCCAGGTAGAGCCCTATTCAAGGGCATAAAAAGTTTCTCTAACTACTTAAGTTTCTCTTAAGTGTTTGTCCATAACAACATCCAGGTGAGGTATCTCATCCTAACCATGGCATGTGCAAGATTTTCTATCCTTCATGCCTATCTACAATTCCAGGTAAAGCAATAAGCTGATTTTCATTATCTATTTTTCACGAATACATGGTAATCAGTATAGGAGCTATAACCACGAAAAAATAGAAAAATAGAACAACAGAAAAACAGGACAACACAGAGCTCTACAAACTGAAAATTATGGAGCTGAAAATTACACAGGCTGTCCCATACAGTAAAATTATGGAGCTGGATCTGATCTTTTTGTGTTACTGTTTTTTAGAAATGGCAGTACAAGCTACAATCTGGACAGTAAAATTCAGTACAAATGATATTCCTGAACCCCCATATACATAAGTTGCACACAAAAAAAAGGAACAACTTCTAACATATTTTTTTGCATCTAAGTATACCTCATGGATTGTCCTAACTACTCCCTGTCAATAATTATGCTACTAACTGATTGGCAACAATTTCTTTTGGTGCGCAATTCAAACAAAAAAATGACAGTACAAGCAGATCTTTAGTACTCCAATTTGTTTCAGTTTTGACAGATTATTTTCAATTTCAAATCTTGGAGGAAAATGGTGACGGTACGCCTTCCTGGGTTATATATAACTTCAGAATTTCAGGTGAGAGATTCTGAGGATAACTGATGTCCATAATCTCTGCACAGTTGCAGAGTCGGTATCACAAAAAAAAAGCAATCCATGGTGGAAACTGAAGCACCAAGCAAAGTCCAAAACTGGATGTGCCCTTAACATCAAGAAGTTGGTACATAAACACCAAGTTATTCCTGATAGCATCTTCATCAAAAGTTCCACCAAAGTAGGACTTGAAGAGGGCCACTGCCTGATAATTTCAAATAATCTTCAGCAGAAATAACGATGAATGAGATGGACATATTAAATTGCTCATAAGAATGTTGATGTGTACATTGAGTAGGATATATACATTGAATTAGCAACTGTAGTTTCATCACTGAATCATCTTTGTCCTAATGTACAAATTAAACCAACTCCTAGCCCAACCCCTCTCTTCCAAACAGGCCCTTAGTAATAAATCATATAAAACACAAAGGGTTCTATTATTCATTTAGTCCTATCAAAGTATTCCCAACAGTGACGAACATGGAACATCACACCATCTAAACATTGAAAATTTCTAGCAGTACTTTTTAGTACCACATGCTTATATTCTGTTGAGTTTGGCGATTCTGATGTACCATCACCAGATATCCATTCATCGTGTTTCTACTTGTAAGGTTGACCCTAAAAGCTTAGCATGCCTCTTACATATGTCGATTGCATGAATAGGCTCACGGCAAACCGTTTGTTTTTATGGGTCAAATCTTGACTATTGTGTTTTTGTTCATTCCAGCAACTACTTAACCACACTACCGTTCTCGAGTGACCAAACTAAATTGAGATGTTTGAAACAACAAAACGGCCAAGATGGTGAGCAACACACCTGAAGTACATCACAACATGTGACCGGTCATCTGCCAATTCTCATCCTCTTGCTTGTCGAAGAGCTGTGGTATCATGTTGCTGGAGATCCAACAACAGTATCATAACTCTGTTGGCTGAGACATACAGCAGCATCCAACACGCCTATCGGGCTTTGCGGCACATAGAACATTGATTATATCCAACCGATTTGATGACAGTGGTTCCCATTGCTATCTTGTCCTGAACCAATTTGTAGCATCTTAACACTAGCTCCTACAAAACATCATTGCATTAACAGGTTAGGTAATGGTGGGCAAATGGTTTAGTTAACGATAACACTGAGACGATGACTACCTTGTTTATATACATGCAATTAGTTGTAGCCCTTTCGACCACTGAAGTATTGCGCTCCCCAAATAACTACAAGTGCAACAGGTGCAGCAACCCAAATACAGCAAGTGCAACAGGTGCAGCAAACTCTGAAGGTCTGAACCCAAAAATTAGCTCCTGCAATCCAAATTCTCAAACTTTAATAATTGATCGCTGCCAAATTTTACGCATTGATTGATGGATACTAAAAGTGAGATTTGATTTAACACATTGATCTATGAATACTAAAAAAAGGGATCTGATTTAACTTTCGTACCTTTAGCTATGCTCAGGATGGGGTCGGTCGCGTGGGTTAATGCGAGCATGGAGGGTGCGTCATGATGATTGAAGTTGCGAAGGAAGTAGTCAACAAATGAGCAAGCAGTAACTGCTCCATCCTTTTTATGGTCATTGCCTCAAAGGCAGACTTTGCCTCAATCACCTGTCAAGCAAAAACCGTCGATTAATTGAGATGAAACTGAAAGACAGAACCTTTCAATACGCGGAGGTCTATCATGAGATGAGATGCATCACTCACTGACCTACAGGTCCATGGGGAGTGGCACATAGGTCTCCTCCATCTTTGAAGCGAGACAAAAGCAAGCCACTGCCAAGAGCCGTGTCAGCCACGCTTTGCCTTCCTGCCATGAGAAATCGATTCCTCAATGATTCCAGCAACTTTATGGGATTTTAGCAGGGTTGCTTCAGTTGCTACTGAGATCATAGACTTCCAGGAAGGGGATAGACGGAGAGGAACCTATCAAGGTAGTTGACAGACAATGCCGCAGTCAACGGCAAAGAATTTGCAGATTTAATCAGCTATCACGGCACCGTTGATCAGCACGGTATCATCGAGCAGCAATCCAATGAGAAAATCGCCACTAAAAATGGATAAAAAAGGCATATTCCAAATCCGGCCCATCACATATCAGTACCACGCTAGAAAGGAACGAGTTGAATCAAATCAGATGCGGGGGCTCACCTTCCAAATCCCATCTATGGCGTACTTTCTAACGGCGGCCAAATCCAGGCCCTCGAGCCGCGGCCACAGCATCTGGGGTACCTGTCGGCGGGCATGTGCTCCTTCTCCGTCTCGACGGGCGCAGCCACATAGTCCTCAAACCGCACAGGGTGGTCCGCCAGGAACCCGTCTGCAGGGCGCTGACCAGGAAGGCGGCTTCCGGGTGGCGAGGTCGCCGTCCTTCCGCGCAGCGTGGGGATCTCCTTGGGATACGAGCCGCCGCGCCCGGATCCGGCGCGCCCCTCGACCCTAAGCTTGGTCGATCAGGACGGTCTGAGGACCGGCAGCGGGTGGCGGCTCGGCCTCCTCGTCGATTTCTAGGCCTGGGGGAGGAGAGTGGTAGGAGGGGAGGAGGAATGGTGGCGGGAGCGCGACGGGAATGGGATGCGGCGGCGGCGAGCGAGCTCGGCGAGGAGAGCAGCAACGGTGAGGTAGGCGGCATGAGAGGAACGGCGACGGGGAGTGGATGCTAGGGTTCTCGCCCAATCGGCGCCCTGCTTGACCTCATCCATCCACGAGCCAACCATCAGACGACACGCACAGACCTATACCTGGCCAAACGGGCCGGCTTTGTCGGGCCGGCACGATAGCCCGCGTGCCTAGCCCGTCACGGGCCGGCACGGCACGTGGCTATGTGGGCCGTGCCTGGCACGTGGCCCGGCTAAGGCCGTGCCTGGGCTGCTATGCCAGGCACGCGTGCCGGCCCGGCACGGCACGCCTAGTAAACTGCTAGTGCTACGTACGTATACGTAGCAGTGAGCCATGAAGACGTGCGTGGATGCCTTGCATGCCTCGGCTAGATATGCATCCGACCTGGCCACGAGCGTCACGAGAGCACTGGGCAGATGGCACTGGCACTAGAAGACGAGCGTCACGAGTGCACGGCTGCGGCGCCTGCGCGTGCGTGGCTGCGCTCGTGCGTCCTGGCAGGCAAACAAGCTGCTCGGGCCAGCTGTGCCGACGTGCCTACTCGGGCCGCTGTGCTAGCACGTTTAGCCATGGGCCGTGCCTGTGCCTGGGAGTCCAGCACGCGTGCCGGCCCGGCACGGCCCGAATACATAACGTGCCTGGCCCGTTTAACACAGGTCGGGCTGTGCCGGGCCGGGCCGGCCCATTTGGCCAGGTATACACAGACCCACCATAGGAAATACCAAATATACCCTCGACGGGGCACAATATTTTCGGCGGTGGCACGAGATATTTGGCCGCCGGAGGGCGCCTACGGGTCGCACAATCAACGCGCCCAGCCATAGAAACTGACAGACGCGGCCCACCCACGAAGGGCCCCACAAGTCAGCGAAAACAAGTCGAACAAACGGAGTAAGGGCAGCGCGTGGAGGCAGTAACTATTCATTCCTATAGTGCTACTCCCAGATCCGACGGCAGAGTTCGTCTGACGGTCGAAAGTCGTTGAGCTCTGAGGAGGCTCGGTGAGACCTTCTTCTCTTATTTCTGGATTGCCGGGGTGGGCACCGCGGTGCTCGTGGCGTGTGTGCATGTGTGTGCGATCGCTAGCATCCACAACGGCGACTGCTATGTTGATCGCTGGAGTCCACCATGCACCATTGTTGCGGGGAGAGTACATGTGTGTTGGTGCCGCTCACACCGGCACGCGTGATCCCCATGTGGTCCCATGTACTTGTCTTGGTGCTTGTGCACGCAAACAAACTCTAGTTGCGACACCACGGGGCAAGGACGAGACCTTTTCCTTGGGGTCCTCATTAGCGGCCAGTGAGGTGGCCTGTGGTGAAAAAGGATCCTATGTTGGCAGAGAAATTGTCATACATGTGCCACTTAGGGCCCCGAACGGTGTTGGTTGTGGCGGCAAGGCCTCCGTGACGGCTCGTGTGGGGAGGCAACCAGAAGCATCTGTGAGGTATTTCCTTCTGTTCCTCGTACCCGAATTTGTTGGTTTCGTGGATTTAGGAATCGACAATGTGGGAAAACATGGTGTCATCGCCTAGACTTTTGTGCCTCCTCCTCCCTGCGGGATGCCAGAATGACAGTTGCATCCCTTTGGACTCGATGGCTCCGGTGAACGCTAACAGCGAATTGCCTACCTTGAGCCCCAGTAGGTTGCATCTCCCTCTAGTGACGACAGCGAAGGCTGGGGATGGGGAGGCAATTTAGGACGTGATCGACGAACGATGGGGACAGAGGGCTAGAGGCATTATGTACGATATGCAGTTTAGTAGAAAAATTGCATGCAAGTAGCCCATGCACTCCCGTTTTATTTTTGAATACTTGACCAAAGTGAATATCTCTCCGCTGCTGGCCTGTTGGCACATATGTGGGTAGTCAACCAGTCAAATAGGAGAGGTATGACCACCAATAAATTTCACTCTGCTGCTACCTTGCTAGCACATATGTGGACGGTCAGTCCGTCAAACAGGATAGGTTTGGATCAGTTTTTTTAGAAACACCTGTAATTTTATTCATACTCATAACAATTACATATACACCGATTTGGATCTCAGATCCAAGAAAATGCAAAGTAACTCCTAAAACTAAGAATTAAAATGAAATCTCTTGGAAACACATTTTTCGCGGTATCAATCTCTGTTTGAAGAAATACTCCAAAGACTTTGGTAAAGAGGCTACAATTGGACTGGAGCAACGATGTTGTCTCTTTTTCACCCGCACGAACATTATCAATAATGTTTTTTGAAAGCGCCTTGAGTCGCCCATCCAAAACGATGAGAAGCTTGATCAATGAACGTACTCGGGCCAGGGATGATCCACTAGAAGTGCGGGCCGTTGAAACATCACCATGGTATCGATGAAAGATTTCATCTCCATAAAGAATCAAGCCAACAACAAAACCTTGATACACCAACATAAACTCATCAGATCCGAATAATTGGATCTGCGAGGACAGAAAACTCTCTAACCTCATGGCACGGCCAAAAGAACAAGAGTGCTTTTATTCTCACAAAATACGAAGATCACTAGGCGTTGACGAAGAATATAACAATCTTGAAGATGCGAGCCCCCCCCCCCCCCCCCACCTCGCAGTGCCAAGATGGCAGCTGGAGGCGAGGGGGCCAAAGATCCTTGGCGACAGCGGCTGTTGCAACGTCGTTCACAAAACCCTCGTTTCAGCGGGGGCCAAATCCTATTCGGCACCCGTTGCGCCGGTTACACCCCCCTGCGCGCTGGGCCGGCCCATTTACAAAAAACAAAAAAAGCGCCTCTATGTGATTGATCCCAAACCTCTCATTTATTCTTAGCTCCGCTAGCCAATTAGACAACCAACCTTACGTGATTCTGTACATCATTTTTCTTCTTTTCTTCTTTTCTTTCCTCTTTTCTTTTTTTGTGTTCCCCTTTTCTTTTCCTTTTTCCTTTTCAAAAGGAGTAAACTTTTTTTTACAGAGTCCATGAACAATTTTTCCAAAATTCACTGAACTTTTTTTCCAAAGTTGCTGCACTTTATTTGAATACCGTGAACCTTTTTTCAAAATCAATGAACTTTTTCAGATTCGTGAACTTTTTTTATCAAAATCGATGAATTTTTTAAATCCATGAACTTTTTTCAAAATATGATGAACTTTTTTATCAAAATCGATGAACTATTTTCAAATTCGTGTACTTTTTTCAAAATCCGGTGAACTTTGTTCAAATTCGTGTACTTTTTTATCATAATCAATGAACTTTTTTATAAACTGGTGAACTTTTCTAATTTCAGAAATTCTTTTTTGAAAATCAATGAACTTTTGTAAAATCCGTGAATTCTCTTTTAAGTTTAAGTTTCCTTTTTTTTAATAATTCGTATTGCGACTGAAAGAAGGGTCTAATAGCTCCGATTTTGGATAAACCACATCAAGCTGATTGCGGTGGAGTGGTTACTGCGCCAAGACCGTATACGTTGGCATCTGGGTTCTATTCCCACGTCGTGCACATTTTCTCGTGTTGTTTGTTTTTAAGCATCTTGACATGAGTGATGCTGGGCCGGCCCACTGCCGCGCGTCTTTGAGCGCCAATGAACCTGGGAGCCCCTATTTCTCGCTTTAAGCGAGCACAGGGGGCAGCCTCGCGTTGGGAGGAACCCAGATGGGCCAGCCCACGCACGAGCTAGGCCACAGCCTGTTTTTTTTAATGTTTTCTGGTTTCCTTTTTTGTTTTATTTTGTACTTTTGTTTATACTTTAAAATATTTTAAGTATATATATTACAAAAAAATCTACAAAAAACATTTGAAAAGTATTGAATAAGTATTTGAAAAATGTTGAACAAGTATTTTAAAAATGTTATGATGCATTCGATAAAATGTTGAACAAGTATTTGAAAAATGTTGAACAAGTATTTAAAAAATGTTAATGTAGCATTCAGAGAAATGTTGAACAAGTATTTGAAAAATATTAATCAAGTGTTCGAAAAATGTTGAACATGTATTTGAAGAATGTTGCACAAGGATTTTAGAAAAATTAATCAAGCATTCGAAAAATGTTGAACAAGTCTTTGAAAAATGTTGAACAAGTATTTGAAGAAATGTTGATCATATATATAAAAATGTTGAATAAGTGCTTGAAAAATGTTGAACAAGAATTTGAAAAGTGTTGAAGAAGTATTTGAAAAAATGTTGGTCATATATATAAGAATGTAGAATGAAAAACAAAAGAAACAAAGAAAAACCAAAAAAGAAAAAGGAAAAATGGAGAAGAAAAAAGAAACCCAAACAAAAAATGGAGAAGAAAAAAGAAAATAAAAACAAAGAAAAAAATAAAAAAACAAAAGAAAACAAAAAAAGCGTTGAAAGCCAAGAAAGAAAACAAAATCGAAGAAAAAAGGAGGAAAATGTGTAAAAGCCGACTCTTTCCCTTCTAATAGATCATGCCTTACCTATTGTACATGAAAACTGAAGAAACAAATGAAAAACCCGGAGAGAAAAAAAAAACAGAGAAAAACCGGCTTGACTCCCTTCAAGTACTTCTCGCCCCTCCTAGTTACCACGTACAGGAACTCACCGCACTGGCTAGTAGCGCGAGGGACATTCGTGGAGAAGTTGGTTTGAACCCTGCAGCTCCCTTTTTCCCTTCTCTATTTGTTTTAACAGTGCGTTAATGGGCCGGCCCGATAACAGAAAACGCTTCAGCGAGATATCCCCTTCGTCTTGCTGAATGTGAGAAATAGTCAACGCGAACGAACCTAAGCGGGAGGTCCTATGTGACGCATTCTGCGTCAACTAGCTGTTGTTTCGCACAGAAAAAATAATTGCGATCGCAGGGATTCGAACACAGGATCGAGTGATCTAGATGACGTGTTCCTAACAACTGTCCTTGCAGTCGTATATGACTATATCGTAGCATCAAACATAAAGAACCAGACACACTGCACAGATCCGAATTAGTTTAGGGATTTCGAAAGTAATTTTTTTCAAAAAACGGAATAATTTGTGAAACACAAACACTTTCCAAATTTGTGAACATTTTTTTAAAAATAATAAATTTTCGAAAAAAACAGGGACATTTTTTGAAAATCATGAACATTTTTTTCTAAACACGAAAATTTTTGACCTTACAAAACAATTTGTTCAAAACGCAATTTTTTTGAAAATTCAGAAAACATGAACATTTTTTTGAATAGGAGAACAAAATTGAAAACTCTGGAACATTTTTTGAAATTAGAGAACATCTTCGAATTTATGAAACAAAATTTAGAAATGAGAACATATTTTGAGTTTGCGAACAAATTTTCAAAAAATGATTTTTTTTATTTGTGAACACGTTTTGAAAATGAGAACATTTTTTAAAATTCCCGATCATTTTGTGAATAAAATGATTTTTGACATTCTGAACATTTTCTGGAAAGTTGTGAAAAATTCAAACCATAACATTCCGAACAAATTTAGAATAACTAGAACTTTTTTGAAAATTCTGAACAATATATTAAAAGCAAATATTTTCTGAAAATACGAACATTTTTTCAAATTTTTGAACATTTTTTAAAACCCCAAACATATTTTCAAATTTGCAAACAATTTTGAGTTCTATACATTTTTAAAATTTGCTAATTTTTTATAAAAGAAACAAAAAAAGGAAAGAAATGGAAAAAGAAGAAAGAAACAGGAAAGATAAAATCAAAACGAAAATAAAAAAATGAAACAGAAGAGAAAATAAACGAAAAAGAAAAAACCTAAAAGAAAACCAGCCAAAAAAACAACAACAAAAAAAACCGATTCGGGGAACCTTGAAGGTTCCCAAAACCGGGAGAAACCACCCGCCCGTACTTAGGCTAACCGCTAACGGGCCGGCCCAGATCGCGTCGCTCGCACGTCAACCCTGTGTGCGAAGCATTGACAGCTTGACGCAACGTGCGTCGCATAGGATTTTCCAACCAAAGCGGCGCTGAGGGCGCCGAAGAGGACCTCTCTCTGCGGGCCATACATCAGTTTTTTTTTTTTTTTTGTTGAGACGGGACCATACATCAGTTAGGCCATATAATAGAACATCGATATATAGCCAGCCCACTAAGCATGACCATCGCTCCACTAGGTTGCCAGCCAATTCGTCCGAACAATTGACAGTTCTAGTATACTACAGCAGGATAATAAACAATATTGTACCAATTTACTAGTTTTTCCGGGGTTTTTAATTTTTTCCCTATTTATATATATTCTGAAATTTTCTTATGAATATATTAAGAAAATATTTAATTTCACTAGCTTTACAAAAACGTGAGTGGGTATTTAAAAACCATAAAACATGTTCAACGTATTTTTTAAAGGTTCATTATGCATATAAAAATGTTTATATTTGAAAAACATTGTTCAGCATGTGCTTGAAAAATATTCGGCGCGTATCTTTAAACTGGTCAGCACGCAATTAGAAAATGTTCACCTTCTGTTTTAAAAGAAGTTTGTCCAGTACTAAAAAAATGTTCAGCATATATTTAATAAATGTTCTTCGTGTATTTTTCAAATTTTCATTGGATTTATATAATATCATCACGAATTTCATGATTAAGTTTGAAAAATTCAATAAAAATGTTCACTGTTTATTCTAGAAAAGATCATCGATATTCATAAAAAGTTCACAGTGATGAAAAAATACACAATGGAAATTCCCAAAGAAATATGAAGATCTTCTAAATACTCGATCAAATTTTTCTGCATACACGATTGACAATTTTAAAGGAAAAAATGAAAATTTGGTAAATATAAGATGAACCATTTTTAGACAGACAGTAAATATTTTGTAGTATACGCCAATTTATTTTCCAAATAGACACTTAATATATTTTTGAAATACACGATCAACCTTTCTAAAGTACAAGACATAATGTTTTAATACACGTAAACATTTTTCAAAATGTGCCAAACTTTTTTTCAAAAAATCTATGAACCATCTTAAAATACACGGGGAACATACTAGAAAAGGACATTTTTTTATACAAGATGAACAAAAATGTACAGGTTCGGAACTGGAAACAAATGTTAGTAACAATGAAACAAAATACATACTAGGAACCAGGAAAAAAGAACAGAAAGAAAATTAGAAAGAAAAAAACTAGAAAGAAAAAAAACTAGAAAGTACAAATCTACACAACTATTAAATCTCCACTACTTATAAAAGATCGAAGATTATTTTCACTAAACGCACCCAACAAAACACACACAGACGCACTATCACCGTTTGATTAGGCCCATTAATCTTAATCTAACAGAGCTTTACCCTGTTTTGTTTTTCGACGTGCACTTAGTAATTTGCGTTGACTGACCATGCGCCCGCGATCGCAACTGCTACAATCATGCAGCCCACACAGAAAAAAAAAAGAAACATATCCCCCCATAAAAAAGAAACAGATCCCCCGGCAGATCTAAAACGCGTCATTAGCAACCTCCACCGCTCTCCACCCACGACATCCCGATCGCACGATGCCCTCCCTACCGGCCGCCGCCTACCTCGCTCGCCGCCTCAACCGCATCGCGGCTGCTGGTGTCGGGCACCATGCAGAGCTGCCACGCGGGCCAGCCCACGCCGACGTGAGAGAAGTATGTGCCACTGCCCTGCCCGACGCCGGACACCACCGGCCGCTGCATCTCCGTCGTCGATGCCTCGAAGATCGGCATGGTGTTGGCCGGATTCAGGTCGGCGCGGGAGATCCCATCGGCAGCCAGAGACGCGCGCCCCGACAGTGCAGTGGCCCAGGCCGATTCACCGCGCAGGTGGGTGAGTACGAGGGACATGTGGCTCTGGTGCCGGCCCTGCTCCTCCCGGATGAAGTCCCTGGAGTGGAGCCACAGGGCGAGCCCGCTCTTCCCACTAGAGTGCTCCTCCCTAGCAAGAACATTGGTGTGGGTCGCGGAGAGGGACTGGTGGAGGTGGACGGCGTCGGTGGTGACGGCTGCGTTGACGCTGCCCTGCCGTATCACACAGCTCCCCAAAATTCGGCTCCATACATCATGAAGGTGGAACTGTACTATCTTCCATGATGGTATCCAGCTTTGCCGGCGGCCGCGGTGGCGCTGCCCTGCCAGATCACAAATAAGTTGTTGCGGTGGAACAACCTCAGGAAAGATGCCCACCTGTTGAGCGAGCAGGATGAGCTCTGGAGTTCCATCACCACGTAGCTGATAGGCATCGTAAGAGCATCTACAGTCGGACTTGGCAAATCCGGCCCCTTTAAACGCCCGCGGACGCGCCCGAGAATGCCCGCGGGCGTATCCCGACGGGCCCTCATATTTTTATCCGGGCATCCACGTATCTCAAATCCGGACTCTCAAATCCATGCAAATACATGCACGTCGATCATGCAAGACAAATGTCGCACGTAAATAGCAAATGTTGGTACGAAGCATAGATAGCGTTTAGATAAAATTTATTTTAAGTGCGAAACACAAGCATTGTCTCCTTGGTTGCCATTGTGGGTCCACATGTGCTCCACAAGATCATTGAGTGGTTGCGTGTGCACCTGCTGATCTCGAAGATTCTGATGCACCTGCAGAAAGTTCATCAGCTGAGCCGCCTCTTGATCTTCCGGGATTTCAACTTGTTCTCTAGGTGCTTCAAAATCATGGGTTTGGGCTACACCATCACCCTCATCCTCGACAATCATATTGTGCGGAATAACACAACATGTCAGCAGCTGCCACAAAGTTTCTGGTTCCCACATCATTGCAGCACTCCGCACAATTCCCCAACGAGCCTGAAGCACACCAAATGCCCTCTCCACATCCTTCCTAGCCGCTTCCTGCATTGTTGCAAAGTGGCTCTGTTTATTGCCACGCGGCTCGGATATGGTCTTGACAAACGCCGCTCACTGAGGATAGATACCATCGGCAAGATAGTACCCCATGTTGTAATCTCGGCCGTTGACGGTGTAGTTGCACGGCGGTGATTCCCCATTGCAAAGCCTCCTGAACACTGGAGATCGTTGAAGCACGTTGATGTCGTTGTGAGAACTGGGCATTCCAAAGAAGCATGCCAAATCCACAAGTCATGTGATGCCACCGCTTCTAGTGTTATGGTGGCCTCTCTGGTGTGACCTTAATACATTCCCCGCAGACCTTTGGGGCAGTTCTTCCATTGCCAATGCATGCAGTCAATTGATCCGAGCATTCCTGGAAACCCCCTTGCCTCTCCAATAGCCAACAACTTCTCCGTGTCCTGCGCATTTGGTTCTCTGAGATACTCAGGTCCAAACACCTCCACCATGGCGCCGGCAAACTTGACAGTAGTCTTCAGGCACGTGATGTCCCCCATCCTGACCATCTCAACAATGGCGTCTGCAGCAGTACCAAGTGCAAGCATCCTCAGAGCAGTCGTGCACTTTTGCTTAGCCGAGAAAGTGAGTTGGCCGCAGCAATCCCTTGTGAGCTTGAAGTAGTCGTCCTGTGCCTCCACTCCCTCAACAATGCGCAAAAATAAAGGTTTTCGCATGCGAAAACGGCGATGAAACCATGGATCATCCGGGGAAGTAGGTTTGGGAGCAAAGTAGTCCTTGTGTAGTAGCTTTGCTCCGGACACCCTGTCCCGGTTGATCACTCTTCTTCCTTTGACTGAGCCCTTGAAGTTGAGAATGTGCTCCACTTGTCGGTCCATTTCCTCTTGCATGCTCATGAGCATCAGCATGTCCACTTCTTCGTCCGAATCCGACGAATCAAAGAACTCATCTTGAATCATTTGGTCAAGCTTCGTCGATCCAAACTCCTCGTCCGACGAAGCATCGGAATCCATCGTTTTACCTAACAAAATAAAAAAAGGTCGGACAATGCGTCGAACACATCAAGCGCAAGGCGAGCCGGAGAGTTGCTGGACGTACCACGGTGGCGTTCGGGCCGGTGACGACGTCCCCCGCGGCGAGGACGGGAGGGCTCTTCCGGAGCTGGCGGCGGAAAGCCTAGGAACGGCTGCAGAGCGAGCGCAGCGGTGGAGCCCGAGACGAACGACGCGAAGGAGGAAGAAGAAGAGAGAAGATAGCAAATGGATCCTGCTGGTCTTCGGGGTGGATTTGGTGCAATTTGGGGGTGGGGTATGATACGTCGCCGTCGTATCTATAATTTGTTATTGTTTCATGCCAATATTATACAACTTTTACATACTTTTGGCAACAATTTATATGATTTATTGGACTAACATATTGATCCAGTGCCCAGTGTTAGTTCCTGTTTGTTGCATGTTTTTTTGTTTCGACAGAATATCCATATCAAACGATGTCCAAATGCGATAAAAATTTACGGAGAATTATTTTGGAATATATGTAATTTTTGGGAGGTGGAATCAAAACAAACGGAGGCCCACGGCCTCCACTACCCACCAGGGCGCGCCTGGCACCCCCTGGCGCGCCTAGGTGTCTTGTGGGATCCTCGTAAGTCGGTTGTGGCTCTTCTCCAGGTGCAAGAAAGATAATTTATGGAAAACAATCGTGTAAAAATTTCAGCGCAATCGGAGTTACGGATCGCCGGGAATTTAAGAAACGGTGAAGGGCTAGAAAACAGGAACGCGAAATAGAAGATAACAGAGAGACATATCCAATCTCGGAGGGGCTCTCGCCCCTCCGCCTCCATGGAGGCCGTGGACCAGAGGGGTAACCCTCCTCCCATCTAGGGGGGAGGCCAAGGAGGAAGAAGAAGGAGGGGGGCTCTCCCCCCTCTCTCCCGATGGCGCCGGAACGCCGCCGGGGCAATCATCGTGTGACGACGATCTACTCCAACAACTCCGTCATCTTCACCAATAACTCCATCACCTTCCCCCATATATCTACAGTGGTCCACTCTCCCGCAACCCGCTGTACCCTCTACTTGAACATGGTGCTTTATGCTTCATATTATTATCCAATGATGTGTTGCCATCCTATGATGCTTGAATAGATTTTTGTTGTCCTACCGGTAATTGGTGAATTGCTATGATTGGTTTAATTTGCTTGTGGTTATGTTGATGTCCTTTGGTGCCCATCATATGAGCGCACATGTGGATCACACCATAGGGTTAGTTGTATGTTGATAGGACTATGCATTGGAGGGCAAGAGTGGCGGAAGCTTCTTCCTAAACATAGAAATTGATGCATACGGGATTGAAGGGGGACCAATATATATCTTAATGCTATGGTTGGGTTTTACCTTAGTGAACGTTAGTAGTTGTGGATGCTTGCTAATAGTTCCAATCATGAGTGCATAGAATTCCAAGTAAGGGATGACATGCTAGCAGTGGCCTCTCCCACATAAAAACTTGCTATCGGTCTAGTAACGTAGTCAATTGCTTAGGGACAATTTGGCAAATCCTACCACTACTAATCCACACTCGCTATACTAATTTAATTGTACTTTAATTATAATAGCACCTACTTTTTATTTTTATGTTCTTTATTATCTTGCAAACTTATCCCTTCATACCTACAAAGCACTTCTAGTTTTATTCTTGTTCTAGGTAAAGCAAACGTTAAGTGTGCGCAGAGTTGTATCGATGGTCGATAGAACTTGAGGGAATATTTGTTCTGCCTTTAGCTCCTCGTTGGGTTCGACACTCTTATTTATCAAAAAAGGCTACAAACGACCCCCTATACTTGTGGGTTATCAAGACCTTTTTCTGGCGTCGTTGCCGGGGAGCAATAGCGTGGGGTGAATATTCTCGTGTGTGGTTGTTTGCTTTATCATTAAGTAGTTTTTATTTACTGTTCTAAGTTGTTATCTATCTTTAGTTATGGATATGGAACACAAAATACCAAAAAAAAATAGTTGTACTTGCTACTCATGGAGATGGGGAACCTCCTAAAACCCTCGATGCTCGTTATGTTGAAAATATTAAACACTACTTTTGTAATCCTGAGAAAACCCCATTCAACTTGATAATGGGAGACACATTGGATCAACGTGAATACTTTAGGGATTATCGCTTGACTCAAAAAGGGAAACTGTTATGGGATCAAATTCATATGTTGCATTGGTATGCTCGGGGTCTATGCTTGAGATATGATTATACTTGTTGCTCTAGGATGAAGGCTCCACACCTTCCCTTTTCATGCAAATTTAACGATAATGAAACCTTGGCTTCTTATGCTAATGGTAGATATGATTAATATGATGTGGAACGAATAGAAGAATTTGTTGCTTTTAAGGGTGCTTATAAAATTGAGTCTATGTTTGAAAAGTATGAAGATTTTGATGATGTTGTTTATAGACCTGAAAATTTTGTTATACTTAAATATTGCTATGAGAATTATAAGTACAATTCCAATATTGATGTATTTATTGAGAAAGTCTCCACTGTCCAAGAAGAGACTAATATTTTGCAGGAAACTATGGAGGAATAAATTTATGAAACTGTGAGCTCATTAGAGGAAAAAGATGATGAGGAGAGCAAAGAACAAAAGGAGGAAGAGCGGATTAGCTACCCGTGCCCACCTTCTAAAGAGAGTAACTCTTCAACTCATACATTGTTCCCATTGATTCGTTTGAAATATCCCTTTTTGATGAACTTGATGCTTGCTATGCTTGTGGCCATGATGCCAATATGAATTATGCTCATGGAGATGAACTTGCTATAGTTCCTTATGTTAAGAATGAAATTGTTGCTATTGCACACACACATGATAGTCCTATTATCTTTTGAATTCTCCCAACTACACTATATCGGAGAAGTTTGCACTTATTAAGGATTACATTGGTGGGTTGCCTTTTATCGTTACACATGATGATTTTGATGAATATAATATGCATGTGCTTGCTGCTCCTACTGGCAATTATTATGAGAGAGGAACTACATCTTCGCCTCTCTATGTTTCCAACATGATAAAATTGCAAGAAATCGCTTATGCTATGTATTGGCCTTTACTGGATGTGCATGAATTTTTCTTGTATGACATGCCGATGCATAGGAAGACAGTTAGACTTTGTCATTGCATGATATATGTTGCTTTGTGCTCACTACTAAATTAAAAATCATTGCTAATTAAAATTGGCTTTGATATACCTTGGGATCCGGGTGGATCGGTTACTTGAGCACTTTATGCCTAGCTTAATGGCTTTAAAGAAAGCGCTGCCAGGGAGACAACCCAGAAGTTCTAGAGAGTCATTTACTTCTGTTGTGTTCTTTTATAAAGTTTTTAAAACAAAAAAAATATAGAGGGGAACTTAAAACTTTACAAAAGGAAAAGTGAAAGTGAGAAGGATGAACACCGTTGGAGTGGGGGATATCGTTGAACTTGTTCATGCCCATGGAAACTTTTGTGAATCTTGAATTATGGAAAATTTTCAACAAAAATAATTATCCCCTTGTACAAATCCATTGCATTATAAAAATAATGTGCCAAGATTTGCCTTTAGGATGATTAGATTGCTTGTTGGTATGTGCGGTGCAATAACAAAAACTTTGGCTGTAGTGCGTGAATTTACATTTTTTACTGGAACGTCAAAAGTTTCTGAATTTTTTACACAGTACTTATATGAAAAAAAATATTTTATTCTAATTTTTAAGAATTTTTGGAGTTACAGAAGTATGGTCAAAGTTCAGATTGCTATATACTATTATGTTTTTGACAGATTCTGTTTTTGATGCATTGTTTTGCTTGTTTTGATGGAACTATGGACTTTATCGGTGGTATAAGACATGGAGAAGTTAGGATACAGTAGAGATAATGCAAAAATAAAATATGAATGGGTTTGCAACAACACTTAAATTAGTAATTTGCTTTATTATACTAACGGATCTCAGGAAGGTTTTTGTTAAGTTTTGTGTGGGTGAAGTGTTCAAAGATCGAGGAGGTCTCGTTATGAGGAGAAGGAGGAGAGGCAAGAGTTCAAGCTTGGGGATGCCCAAGGCACCCCAAGTAAATATTCAAGGAGACTCAAGCGTCTAAGCTTGGGGATGCCCCGGAAGGCATCCCATCTTTCTTCAACAAGTATCGGTATGTTTCGGTTTTCGTTTTGTTCACGTGATATGCGTAAATCTTGGAGCGTCTTTTATGTTTATTTTCCCCTTTTCTTTTATGCACCATGCTGGTATGAGGTAGTCCTTGGTTGATTTATAGAATGGTCATTGCACTTCACTTATATCTTTTGAGTATGGCTTTGTAGAATGCTTCATGTGCTTCACTTATATCATTTGAAGTTTGGATTGCCTGTTTATCTTCACATAGAAAACCGTTATTTGTAGAATGCTCTTTTTCTTCACTTATATTTATTAGAGAATGGTCTTTTGTAGAAATAATTAAACTCCCTTGCTTCACTTATATCTATTGGAGAGTCAACAGGAATTGGTCATTTGCTTGGTTAGTCATGAAATCCTACATAAAACTTGTGGATCACTGAATATGATGTGTGTGATTCCTTGCAATAGTTTTGTGATATAGAGATGATAATATGTGGGAGGTACTAGTAAACGGTTGTGGTTAGTAGGAATATTGGTGTGAAGGTTTGTGATTCCCGAAGCATGCACATATAGTCTCTCGTTATGCTAAGAAGTTGGAGCATGATTTATTATTGATTGTCTTCCTTATGAGTGGCGGTTGGGGACGAGCGATGGTCTTTTCCTACCAATCTATCCCCCTAGGGGCATGCGTAGTAGTACTTTGCTTCGAGGGCCTTTTGCAATAAGTATATGAGTTCTTTATGACTAATGTGAGTCCATGGATTATACGCACTCTAACCTTTTCGCAATTTGCTAGCCTCTACGGTACCGTGCATTGCCCTTTCTCACCTCAAGATGTGGTGCAAACTTTGCAGGTGCATCCAAACCCCATGATATGATACGCTCTATCACACATAAGCCTTATTATATCTTCCTCAAAACAGCCACCATACCTACCTATTATGACATTTCCATAGCCATTCCAAGATATATTGCCATGCAACTTCCATCGCTTCCATTTTGATGACTTGAGCATTCACTGTCATATTGCTTTGCATGATCGTAAGATAGCTAGCATGATATTTCCATGGCTTGTCCTTTTTTTATGTCCTTGCTATGCTAGATCACTGCACGTCCTAGTACACTGCCAGAGGCATTCATATAGAGTCATACTTTGTTCTAGGTATCGAGTTGTAATATTGAGTTGTAAGTAAATAGAAGTGTGATGATCATCATTATTCATTATTAGAGCATGTCCTAGTGAGGAAAGGATGATGTAAACTATGATTCCCCCACAAGTCGGGATGAGGCTCAGGACAAATATAAAAAAGGAAAAAGTGAGGCAAAAAAGAGCCCAAGAAAAAAGAAAAAAAATGAGAGAAAAGAGAGAAGGGGCATGCAAATTCCACACTTGTGCTTTAGAGTAGCACCATGTTTTTCATGTAGGGAGTCTCCTATGTAGTCACTTTCATATACTAGTGGGAATTTTTCATTATAGAGTTAGACACACACCCACTTAGTTTTCAGTTTGAGCGTTCATACACTTATAGCTCTTAGTGCATCCGTTGCATGGCAATCCCTACTCCTCGCATTGATATCAATTGATGGGCATCTCCATAGCCCGTTGATTAGCCGCGTTGATGTGAGACTTTCTTACTTTTTTGTCTTCTCTATGTTTACCCCTATCATCATACTCTATTCCACCCATAGTGCTATATCCATGGCTTGTGCTCATGTATTGCGTGGGGGTTGAAAAAGCTGAAGCGCGTTAAAAAGTATGGACTAATTGCTCGGCTTGTCATCGGGGTTATGCATGATAAATACTTTGTGTTAAGAAGACTAAGCATGATAAGACTATATGATTTTGTAGGGATAACGTTCTTTAGCATTGATATTTTGAAAGACATGATTGTTTGTTGGGATGCCTGGGTATTGATGTCTTTATGTCAAATTATAGACTATTGCTTTGAATCATTCATGTCTTAATATTCATGCCATGATTAGATATATGATCAAGATTATGCTAGGTAGCATTCCACACCAAAAATTATCTTCTTTATCATTTACCTACTCAAGGACGAGTAGGAATTAAGCTTGGGGATGTTGATACGTCTCCGTCGTATCTATAATTTTTTATTGTTCCATGCCAATATTATACAACTTTTACATACTTTTGGCAACAATTTATATAATTTATTGGACTAACATATTGATCCAGTGCCCAGTGCCAGTTCCTGTTTGTTGCATGTTTTTTTTGTTTCGCAGATTATCCATATCAAATGAAGTCCAAACGCGATAAAAATTTACAGAGAATCATTTTGGAATATATGTGATTTTTGGGAGGTGGAATCAATGCAAACAGAGGCCCACGGCCTCCACTACCCACCAGGGCGCGCCTGGCACCCCCTGGCATGCCCAGGTGTCTTGTGGGCTCCCCGTAAGTCGGTTGGGGCTCTTCTTCAGGCGCAAGAAAGATAATTTATGGAAAAAAATCGTGTAAAAATTTCAGCGCAATCGGAGTTACGGATCTCCGGGAATTTAAGAAACGGTGAAGGGCCAGAAAACGGGAACGCGAAACAGAAGATAATAGAGAGATAGATCCAATCTCGGAGTGGCTCTGGCCCCTTCGCTGCCATGGAGGCCATGGACTAGAGGGGGAACCCTCCTCCCATCTAGGGGGAGGCCAAGGAAGAATAAGAAGGAGGGGGGCTCTCCCCCCTCTCTCCCGGTGGCGCCGGAACGCCGCCGGGGCAATCATCATGTGACGGCGATCTACTCCAACAACTCCGTCATCTTCACCAACAACTTCATCACCTTCCCCCATCTATGTACAGCGGTCCACTCTCCCGCAACCTGCTGTACCCTCTACTTGAATATGGTGCTTTATGCTTCATATTATTATCCAATGATGTGTTGCCATCCTATGATACTTGAGTAGATTTTTGTTGTCCTACCGGTAATTGGTGAATTGCTATGATTGGTTTAATTTACTTGTGGTTATGTTGCTGTCCTTTGGTGCCCATCATATGAGCGCGCGTGTGGATCACACCATAGGGTTAGTTGTATGTTGATAGGACTATGCATTGGAGGGCAAGAGTGGCGGAAGCTTCTTCCTAAACATAGAAATTGATGCATACGGGATTGAAGGGGGACCAATATATATCTTAATGCTATGGTTGAGTTTTACCTTAATGAATATTAGTAGTTGCGGATGCTTACTAATAGTTCCAATCATGAGTGCATAGAATTCCAAGTAAGGGATGACATGCTAGCAGTGGCCTCTCCCACATAAAAACTTGCTATCGGTCTAGCAACATAGTCAATTGCTTAGGGACAATTTCGCAAATCCTACCACTACCAATCCACACTCGCTATACTAATTTAATTATACTTTAATTAGAATAGCACCTACTTTTTATTTTTACGTTCTTTATTATCTTGTAAACTTATCCCTTCATACCTACAAAGCACTTCTAGTTTTATTCTTGTTCTAGGTAAAGCAAACGTTAAGTGTGCACAGAGTTGTATCGGCGGTCGATAGAACTTGAGGGAATATGTGTTCTGCCTTTAGCTCCTCGTTGGGTTCGACACTCTTATTTATCGAAAAAGGCTACAAACGATCCCCTATACTTGTGGGTTATCAGGGTTGGGTTGTCGGGTCCAACGTGGCGGGCGTGCCCGGACGCCCCCATATCAGCCCCATATTTGGGCTGGATATGGGGGGTGCCGGTCAGCCCAGGCGTTTGAGGGCCATTTGAGGGGCTCGTCTGGGTCATAAAATTGTGACCGGACAATGACCGGATGGCCCGCCTGGGCGTATGGGGCGGGTTTGAGGTGGCCGGCTGTAGATGCTCTAAATTCCTACTCTGCTCCCATCAGTACTTATGTTGTTCGTGCCACACTAAGCCTAACCTGGGATGTGGTCTTCATTTTCGGCTATAGAACTGTTTCCCCATTGAGGATGTACTTGTAATAATATAGTCACGCCATGATGCCAGGTCGAAAGGCCCATCACACTATAGGTCAAGACTCCATCCAGTAATTGATCAATTTATTATTCATCAGTTGATCCCATACTTTAGCTGGTCTAGCTGTTGCACTGAATATATTAAAAATACTAAATATTTTCATTACTTATCATGATGTGTTTCTATGGAATATAAGATCAGTTTATTGATACAGTACAATCTTTACTATCTTGCACAATAGTGGACATATTTCTAAATATGTACAAAAGAACACCAAGTTATATAATTAGGTAAACTATAAATTTTACAAATCTCCAAAATTAGGGTCCCATTTTTCATTTTGCTCCAGGACCCCACATTCGTGTAGAAGGCAGAGGGGGCGTCACTGCAGCCAACGGGAAGGTGGCGAACCAACCTGTGGTTGGATGATTAGGTGGACAGTGGTATCCCCAGCCCACCAGGGTTCAAGTCCTGGTGCTATATGAGCGCTTGTGTCTGTACTGATGCTCAAAAAAAGCCAACGGGAAGGTGGATGGATGGGGATGGAGATGAGATCTCACGGCATTCTGGTGCTTCCCTCCGCTCCACTGTGCTGCCTTTACTTATCGTTTATCTTGCATTGCATGTACTGGAGCGTGGTGTCCACGGATTTTTTTTGGCAGCCAGACGGCTAGATAGGTTTGGTGGACTGCAAGGGGGGAGGGGACATGCTCTTGGTTTCCATCTAATTTGCTTTGCTTATTATAACTTTTCTTAAGTGTTTGAGTAGGCAGTGGCATGATTAGAAATAGGAACCTGGTGATTTAGAACTGTTTAACATTAGGTGTATTGCAAATCTAATGTACTGGCTGATGTTCCAGAGCAAGCACCGCAACCTGCATGAGGTTATTAATTCGGGATGGCGAGAGCAGTGCTAACATAGGAATCATTTATTTCAAACACTCTTAATATCTTGTAACCATGGTGCTAAGATGTCGGCCGACCGCGTGTGTCACCTACCGCGATCAGTGAGATCCAGGAGGAAGAGGGGGAGGCAGAGAGGGGATGGAGTGGGTAACAAGAGAGGGCTAGGGAGGACGAGGAGGATAGAGAAACCATGGAAGCACGCTGGTGAAGGTAAGGCCTCCCCAACCCAAAGCAGCCTAACCTACAGTTGCAAAGTGTGCATCCATTGAAATAAACCAGGCATTGCTTATGTACACTACTAATGATTGTAGGATTATATTTCGGAAGGAACCAATTTTTCATGGCCATGACAACCATGATCATATTTTCAAATAGCCAAGGTTAGTCACAATTGTCTTTTATTTTCTCAGAAAAGGTGTGTGCATGCATGCTGAATATCATCTTTCATTTTTTTACTTCAATGTATTGTAGTCAGTAAGAAGGTCCTTTTGTACTTATTAGATATCAACTTAATGTTTATTTGAACAAATGCAGAATTGTGATTGATCCTCAGCTAGAGGCGCCGATTGGGAGTTAACTCACACTATGAACATCTTATTCTTATGACGTAACCATAACACATTTTGCATAAGGAGAACAAAATTTTCTTGATTGACATGCATCCCTAACACAGGCATAACAGGAAACCTTGGTCTATATGATGGAGACCCTGGAACATAACATGGACAGTTACAATAGGTTATGGACATCTTTGAAAGTTGTCCGTCACATTGATTTTCTCAATAGATTCATATTAAGGCCTGGGTTTATCTGAATGCCGAACATATTCTATGCCTGCAACTGTATTTCAGGGGGAGTTACAGTTATCACAAGGCTAATGGCACGTGATTTTTTTAGACTTATAGAGTGTTGTGCATATGCAAAAACTTTTGAAGGTGCATGTCATCAACTTCTGGATTTTCTTTATTTGCATCTCTTGTCCCTTTTTCTTGGTCATATAAATCTTAAGGTAGTCTACTTCCGCACCATTGATCTTCCATAAATTAATAATATGATCCTTTATCATATACTATGAACTTTTATTTTCATGAAATTACAATGCTTATTATGAGTAAGCATGGTTCTACCTTTAATGGTTTGCACAACTGATTTGTCTATCAGCGAGTTCTCTGACTGGTTTCACATGTACTTGGTACAGTTGCAGGAGCGAGGATGTCATATTATGCAGATTGATGGTTTGCTTCTGTATGAACTTGCAATGTTTTGTTTCTTAGATGCACAAACTTGTATGTCGGAACTTTGATGAATTATGTCATTTGATCAGTTTATGTGGAAACTACTAATTTTCATTGCCTCTACACACACACTTGCATTTCTTTTTTGCTTGGTGCTTATTGGCAATGGCCCATTTGTAGGTACCAACTAGAAGAAATTAAGATTGAAGATATATATTTCATGATTGGAAATATTGTACCTCAAATTTAGTTCAGTTTGGTAGTTAATGATCTTTGGTAGTTGCTAAGCAATGGACATGGGCATGTTGATTCATAAAGCACAATATTTCCAGTCATTTGTATGACTTAGGAATTAGGAATTATATGCTCTTTATTATTATGTTTCTGATGAACATATTTTAGTCGAGACGTGTGTTGCACGTGCATACTTATTATATATACTAGTAAAAGAGCAAACATAAATTATCCTAAAGCCACACAACAAACTGTACACGAGATAACCAGGACCTTCGGATCAAATCAACTTAAACATATCCTACTGCTCATATTACGTCAATGGTCTGCCACCCAGATCAACGGCTCAGATGCAATGTTCTGCTGAGCAGACGCGTCGTCTGCCCGATCTCCTAGCGCTCCGCATCCATGATCCCGCAACAACCGATGGATTCCACCCGAATCGCGTTAATGAGATGGATATCCCTAATTTCTCGCCCCATACCCACAATCCTTTTCTTTCTCTCCCAACTCGTGCTTCCCTCCCCACCGCTCCACCCTATCACCTCCACGCGAGCCCGGCGCCGCCGCACTCTCATGTCTCCCCCATGCGAGCCCAACGCTGCTGCCCTCCTGTGCCGCCCCCACACTTGCCACCGATGGGGCGGCTGCGCGCATGCCGTCACCATCAAGCCCCACTCTAGCGCACTTCCCCGTCCTTGTAGGTACTCTTTCATCGGCCGCTCATCGGCCATGGTGGTCGCTGCCACCACGCTCCATGACGCCCGCGACTCTGGCCTCGGGAGCTCGGCCTACTGGGCCTGGATCCGGGCGGCGGCAGAAGCTTGGCACGCTACATCCCTGTCAAGGCCCTACTTCCTCTCCACCAGTTGAGTTATAAAAGATGGGATGGAAGCATATGCCTCTGGCAGGGACGCGTTACGTGTTATATAGATCGAGGTTTACAAGATACAGTGGTTCGGTAGTTCCTAGATTGATCCTCAAGAAATACTATACAAGATGAGGATAAATCCTAACGACCTGAACGGCCAGAAGACAACAACTCCACGCAACACCTAATCCCACCAGAAGTATATACGGTTTATATTCATATCGTATATACATGTACAATACTTCTAACACGCCCCCTCAATCACAGCTTCACCAAGTTGAGATTGCTCTTGAAGTCTTCCAATTTTCACCATGACAAGGCCTTGGTAAAACCATCTGCGACTTGATCACCTGTGGGAATAAAACGAATGTCTAGTAGTCTCTTGGCTACTCTTTCATGAACAAAATGATAGTCAACCTCTATATGTTTGGTCCTTGCATGAAAGACTGGATTTGCTGACAAGTACATGGCACCAATGTTGTCACACCAAAGGCGAGCAATTGGAGAATGAGCCACTCCAAGTTCATGCAGAAGAGTCTGAACCCAAATAATCTCTGCCGTAGCATTTGCTAAGGACTTGTATTCAGCTTCTGTACCCGACCTTGAAATAGTAGCTTGCTTTCGTGCACTCCAGGAAATTAAATTTGGACCAAAAAACACACAAAAACCTCCTGTTGATCTTCTACCATCAGGACATCCTGCCCAATCAGCATCTGAGAAGGCACGATTGGAGGTTGACTTAGTAAACTTGGGACATGTACTCATGGTACCTCTAAGATATCTTAGAATCCTTTTAACTGTTGTCATGTGTTGGGAAGTAGGAGAATGTAAATACTGACACACTTTGTTAACAGAAAAGCATATGTCAAGTCTTGTCAGTGTTAAGTACTGCAAAGCACCTACCATACTTCTGTATTTTGTTGACTCTTCGGCCCCCAAAAGTACTCCTTCTTCCCTTGACAACTTTTCTGATGTAGAGAGAGGCATGTTTGAAACTTTGCAATTTATCATACCTGCATGTTTCAATATATCTAAGACATGCTTTTCTTGGGTTAGAAGAATGCCATCTTTCACCCTTTTAACTTCAATTCCCAAGAAATAATGTAGATCACCTAAATACTTTAAAGCAAAATATTTCCTCAAATCCTTCAATAATGCTACTATTGCATCTTGTGATGAGCTAGCAACAATAATATCATCAACATAAACCAACGTAATAATGGTGATCTTTCCCATTCTATAAAAGAACAAGGAGGTATCTCCTTTGGATGATTTAAAACCAAGTGCTTGAAGTTTTTCACTCAACCTGGAGTACCATGCTCTAGGTGCCTGTTGTAAACCATATAATGCTTTATCAAGCTTGCAAAGATGATTCTCCTTGCCTTTTACCTCATAACCCGATGGTTGTATCATGTACACTTCTTCCTCTAGAACGCCATGAAGAAACGCATTATGTACATCCAGTTGCCTAAGGCTCCAATTACTTGAAACTGCAATAGAGAGAACAAGTCTGATAGTAGCTGCTTTAACAACATGAGTGAAAGTATCCTCATAATCTATACCATATCTTTGCTTGAAACCTTTGACAACTAATCTGGCCCCGTATCTATCTATCTGACCATCTGCCTTCTTTTTAATTCTATATACCCACCTACAATCAATAATATTTTTATTTCTTGTTGGTGGAACTAAGTCTTATTTTTAAGAAGAGCACCATATTCATCATCCATCGCCATTTTCCAATTTTCATCATTTAGAGCCTCCTGTAAATTACTTGGCTCACCAGTAATTGTCATACCTCCAAAACGAGTCTTGAGTTTGTCATACCTGACTGTACCATCTGTATGAACTTGTGGTTTTACAATACCATGTTGTAACATTGTCTGCCGAGTCGACGCAGCAGGAGCTATAGGAGGCTGTGGCATAGAAGATCTCGTAGAAGGAGGTTTAGCTGCACGGGATCCCGCGCCAGATCCGCTGTCAGCAGCCGTGTCGTACCTCGCGCCGGGCGCATTTTCCGCGCTAGACCCACCTCGCGCCTGGTTCACACCGGATTGGCTCGCGCCGGACCCTCCACATGCCTGGCTTGCTCCGGATTGGATTGTGTGGCCGTCGTCACGTGGGCTAGGAGACAGGCCGCTGGGGGCCGCGTCGTCACGTGGGCTGGGCGGAGTCCTCAGCTCCATGCGGCGTTCTCTAGGTGGCGTCCACAGTCCCGAGGCAGATTTGCCCCCTGCTCCGCCTGCGCCATCGATAGGATCACCCTTGGGATCAGGAGCTGCAGCACCTGAATCAGCTTCGTGCTCGGCGCCCTGGTTGTCCTATTCTGGCTGCATAAAATCATGCACAAATTCTGGATTTTCTCCATTATTAGTGGCAGAATTAATACGAAAATTAGCCTGTTGATCAACTACATGTTCTCCCTTGTGATCAATAGGGTCTGAAGTTCAGGTAGCAACAAAACTTCAGAACGGAGAGGAGCGCCGGCGTTGGGTTTTAGAGATGAAAAAGGGAAAACTTTTTCATCAAAAATTACATCACGGGAGATGTAAACACAACCAACAGCAATATCTAGGCACTTGAAGCCTTTGTGGAGATTTCTATACCCAAGAAATACGCATTGCTTAGAACGAAATTCCAATTTTCTAGAATTGTATGGACGAAGATTAGGCCAACAGGCACAACCAAAAACACGAAGAGAATGATAATTTGGTTGTTCTTTGAACAAGAGAGCCAAAGGAGTCTCAAAGTTAATCACTTTGCTAGGGGTGCGATTGATTAAATATGTAGCAGAAAGAAACGCCTCATCCCAAAATTTCAAGGGCATGGCGGCATGAGACAAAAGAGAATGCCCAACATCAATGATGTGTCTATGCTTTCTTTCTGCTGACCCATTTTGTTGTTGAGCATGTGAGAAGGAAACATGATGAGTGATTCCTAATTGGCGAAAAAAGGAATTTAGACGTTCATATTCGCCACCCCAATCTGTTTGCATAGTGATAATTTTCCTATTGAACAATCATTCAACAAGATTTTGAAATTCATCAAAACCTTGGAAAACTTCACATCTATACTTAATAAGGTATATCCACATGAATTTGTTGTAATCATTAATAAAGGACACATAATAGTTTTGTCCTATTGATAGAATCACAGGCAGGCCCCCATACATCAGAGAAAACTTGCTCTAAAGGAGCTTTAGATACACTGATCGAACTAGGGTAGGTAAGTTGATGACTTTTACCTTTTTGGCAAGCATCACAAACACCTTCTTTATTCAACTCACTACTTGAAAAAGGAATATTGTTTTGGCTAAGAACATGACGAACTATGGTGGATGAAGGATGTCCTAGCTTTGCTATGCCACCTTTCAGCAGATAACTTATTGACACCATACGCCTGCTTTTCTGAACTCAACGGAGCCGATGATAGGGGATAGGGGCCATGCCTACACTTGACGCGAAGAAGGGTTCTCCTTGTTTCCTGTTGCTTAACGAAAAAGTTGGGGGTGAACCTCAAGAAAAGTATGATTATCAGTGGACAAACGATGAGCGGAAATAAGATTTTTTGTGGCATCGGGTACATGCAAGATATCTTTTAGATGAAATCACGAGTAGGAGTATGAATAGTAGATTGACCAACATGGCTAATTTCCATACCTTCTCCGTTGGCAGTGTGAACTTGCTTGTTGTCGTTGTACTTGTTGCGGACGGTCAGCTTGTCGAGTTCACTTGTGATGTGGTCGGTTGCTCGTGTATCAAGGTACCAATTTGTGTCCACCCCGTAGGATGAAGTATTGGCTAACCATGCACTCTTCTCGTTCTTGCTGAAGGAGATGTCGAAGCGGCGGTAGCACTCCATGGCGGTGTTGTTTGGCTTCTTGCAGATCTGGCACACAACTTCAGGGAGATCGTTGGTGCCTCCATTGCCATTGCCACAGCCTCCGTTGCCGCAACCACCACCTCCATTGCCACGGCCGCCACCTCCGTTGTCACGGCAACCATTGCCATGGCCGCCTCCACCGCGGCCAAAACCACCGCGGCCATGAGAAGCAGCATTGGCCGAGGATTGCGAGGAGTGATTTCCACCTTCGAACATAGCAAGTCTCTTTTCAAAACTAAAAAGCTGTGAATAAAGTTCTGCTACCTTGATTGGCTCGGTTCTTGCAGCGTAGATGGAGGAGACAAATGACATGTAGTCGTAGTCCAGTCCAGCAAGGATGTACGACACCATGTCCTTGTCTTTGAGCGGCTTCCCTGCTGAAGCCATCTCGTCATCAAGCGCCTTCATGTGCCTAATGTACTCAGTGATGGTCAAGGTGCCCTTTTTGGTGGTGGAGAGGGCAATCCTTGTGTTAACGACATTCGCCTGAGTCTGGGAGAGAAACATCTCCCTGATCGCGGTCCATGCCGCAGCTGCTTTGGTGCAATGAGCGACTTGGATCATCACAGGTGGTGAGATTGAGTTGAAGATGAAACTCAGCACCTGAGAGTCCTGTGCCAAAGCAATCTGATGCGCCGGATTGGGAATATCAGTGGCCTTGCCATCCTTATCGGCGAGCTTGGAGATGTCTACTACGCAACCTTCTTCTTGTAGACTCTAGTTGGGCCTCCAAGCGCAGAGTTTTGTAGGACAGTAGCAAATTTCCCTCAAGTGGATGACCTAAGGTTTATCAATCCGTGGGAGGCGTAGGATGAAGATGGTCTCTCTCAAACAACACTGCAACAAAATAACAAAGAGTCTCTTGTGTCCCCAACACACCCAATACAATGGTAAATTGTATAGGTGCACTAGTTCGGCGAAGAGATGGTGATACAAGTGTAATATGGATAGTAGATATAGGTTTTTGTAATCTGAAAATATAAAAACAGCAAGGTAACTAGTAACAAAAGTGAGCAAAAACGGTATTGCAATGCTTGAAAACAAGGCCTAGGGTTCATACTTTCACTAGTGCAAATTCTCTCAACAATGATAACATAATTGGATCATATAACAATCCCTCAACGCGCAACAAAGAATCACTCCAAAGTTTCTATCGGAGAACGTAGGACGAAAAAGTGCATCAACCCCTATGCATAGATTACCCCAATGTCACCTCGGGAATCCACAAGTTGAGTACCAAAACATACATCAAGTGAATCAATAGAACATCCCATTGTCACCACAGATATCCCATCGCAAGACATACATCAAGTGTTCTCAAATCCAATACTCAATCCAACATAACATAACCTCAAAGAGCAAGACTCAATTCATCACAAGAAGGTAGAGGGGGAGAAACACCATATGATCCAACTATAATAACAAAGCTCGCGGTACATCAATATCGTGCCAAATCAAGAACACGAGAGAGAGAGAGATCAAACACATAGCTACTGGTACATACCCTCAGCCCCGAGGGTGAACTACTCCCTCCTCGTCATGGAGACCGCCGAGCTGATGAAGATGGCCTCCGGTGATGGTTTCCCCCTCCGGCAGGGTGCCGGAACGGGCTCCCGATTGGTTTTTCGTGGCTACAGAGGCTTGCGGTGGTGGAACTTCCGATCTAGGGTTCTTTTCGGAGGTTTCTATATTTAAAGGAATTTTTGGCGTCGGTCTCACGTCAGGGGGGTGCCCGAAGGGCCCACAAGCCGTGGGGGTGCGCCCGAGGGGGGACGCCCCCTAGGCTTGTGGTCGCCTCGGGACTCTTCTGGCCCAACTCCGATGCTCCGTGGGTCTCTTCTGGTCCATAAAAAATCACCGTAAATTTTCAGCTCGTTTGGACTCCGTTTGATATTCCTTTTCTGTAAAACTCAAAAACAAGAAAAAAACAGAAACTGGCACTGGGCTCTAGGTTAATAGGTTAGTCCCAAAAATAATATAAAATATCATATTAATGCATATAAAACATCCAAAACAAATAATATAATAGCATGGAACAATCAAAAATTATAGATACGTTGGAGACATATCAAGCATCCCCAAGCTTAATTCCTGCTCGTCCTCGAGTAGGTAAATGATAAAAACAGAATTTTTGATGTGGAATACTACCTAACATATTTATTCATGTAATCTTTTTTATTGTGGCAAGAATATTCAGATCCATAAGATTCAAAACAAAAGTTTAATATTGACATAAAAACAATAATACTTCAAGCATACTAATAAAGTAATCATGTCTTCTCAAAATATCATGGCCAAAGAAAGTTATCCCTACAAAATCATATAGTCTGGCTATGCTCTATCTTCATCACACAAAATATTTCATCATGCACAACCCCGATGACAAGCCAAGCAATTGTTTCATACATTTAATGTTCTCAAGGCTTTTCAACTTCCACGCAATACATGAGCATGAGCCATGGATATAGCACTATAGGTGGAATAGAATATGGTGGTTGTGGAGAAGACAAAAAGAAGGAGAAAGTCTCACATCAACTAGGAAAATTAATGGGCTATGGAGATGCCCATCAATTGATATCGATGCAAGTGAGTAGGGATTGCCATGCAACGGATGCACTAGAGCTATAAGTGTATGAAAGCTCAAAAAGAAACTAAGTGGGTGTGCATCCAACTCGCTTGCTCACGAAGACCTAGGGCAATTTGATGAAGCCCATCATTGGAATATACAAGCCAAGTTCTATAATGAAAAATTCCCACTAGTATATGAAAGTGACAACATAGGAGACTCTCTATCATGAAGATCATGGTGCTACTTTGAAGCACAAGTGTGGAAAAAGGATAGTAGCATTGCCCCTTCTCTCTTTTCTCTCATTTTTTTGGTGGGCTTATTTTGGCCTCTTTTATTTTTTGTAAAGTCCAGAGACTCATCCCAACTTGTGAGGGAATCATAGCTTCCATCATCCTTTCCTCACATGGGACAATGCTCTAATAATGATGATCATCACACTTTTATTTACTTACAACTCAAGAATTACAACTCGATACTAGAACAAAATATGACTCTATATGAATGCCTTCGGCGGTGTACCGGAATGTGCAATGATCAAGAGTGACATGTATAAAAAATATGAACGGTGACCAAGCCACAAATACTATGTAAACTACATGATCATGCAAAGCAATATAACAATGATGAAGCGTGTCATAATAAACAGAATGGTGGAAGTTGCATGGAAATATATCTCGGAATGGCTATGGAAATGCCATAATAGGTAGGTATGGTGGCTATTTTGAGGAAGGTAAATGGTGGATTTAATGCACCGGCGAAAGTTGCGCGGTACTAGAGAGGCTAGCAATGGTGGAAGGGTGAGAGTGCGTATAATCCATGGACTCAACATTAGTCATAAAGAACTCACATACTTATTGCAAAAATTTATTAGCCGTCGAAACAAAGTACTACACACATGCTCCTAGGGGGATAGATTGGTAGGAAAAGACCATCGCTCGTCCCCAACTGCCACTCATAAGGAAGACAATCAAAAAATAAATCATGCTCCGACTTCATCACATAACGGTTCACCATACGTGCATGCTTTGGGAATCACAAACTTTAACACAAGTATTTCTAACAATCCACAATTACTCACTAGCATGATTTTGATATCACCATCTTTATATCTCAAAACAAATGAAAGGAATCAAACTTATCATAGTATTCAACGCTCTTTATATGAAAGTTTTTATTATATCCCCCTTGGATGCCCATCATATTAGGACTAAATTCATAACCTAAGAAAATTACCATGCTGTTTAGAGACTCTCAAAATAATATAAGTGAAGCATGAGAGTTCATCAATTTCTTCAAAATAAAACCAGCGTCGTGCTCTAAAAAGATATAAGTGAAGCACTAGAGCAACTACCTAGCTCAAAAGATATAAATGAAGCACAAAGTGTATTCTAATAAATTCACGATTAATGTGTGTCCCTCTCAAAAGGTGTGTCCAGCAAGGATGATTGTGGCAAACTAAAAAGCAAAGACTCAAATCATACAAGACGCTCCAAGCAAAACACATATCATGTGGTGAATAAAAATATAGCCTCAAGTAAATTTACCGATGGATTAAAGACGAAAGAGGGGATGTCATCCGGGGCATCCCCAAACTTAGATGCTTGGTTGTCCTTGAATATTACCTTGGGGTGCCTTGGGCATCCCCAAGCTTAGGCTCTTGCCACTCCTTATTCCATAGTCCATCAAATCTTTACCCAAAACTTGAAAACTTCACAACACAAAACTCAACAGAAAACTCATAAGATCCGTTAGTATAATAAAATAAATCACCACTATATGTACTGTTGTGAACTCATTATTTATTTATATTGGTGTAATATATAATGTATTCCAACTTCTCCATGGTTCATACCCTCCGATACTACTCATAGATTCATCGAAATAAGCAAACAACACAATGAAAACAGAATCTGTCAAAAACAGAATAGTCTATGAAGATCTGAATTGAAATCATACTTCTCTAACTCCAAAACTTCTGAAACGTTATAAAAACGTAGAAAATTTGTATACAATCCTCTTTAAAAAATTCAGAGTTTTTCCACGTTCCAGTGAATTTTAACAATTCTGTTACTGGACGTAAAAGTTTTTGTTTTTGCACAGAATCAAATCAACTATCAACCACACTATCCCAAAGGATTTACTTGGCACTTTATTGAAACAAAAGCTATAAAACATGATTAATACAGTAGCTTAATCATGTTAACACACAAAAACAGTAGGTATAAATATTGGGTTGTCTCCCAACAAGCGCTTTTCTTTAATGCCTTTTTAGCTAGGCATGATGATTTCAATGATGCTCACATAAAAGATAAGAATTGAAAAATAATGGGAGCATCATGAAGCATATGAATAGCACATTTAAGTCTAACCCACTTCCTATGCATAAGGATTTTGTGAGCAAACAATTTATGGGAACAAGAATCAACTAGCATAGGAAGGCAAAACAAGCAAAACTTCAAGACTTTCAACACATAGAGAGGAAACTTGATATTATTGCAATACCTACAAGCATATGTTCCCCCCTCATAGTAATTTTCAGTAGCATCATGAAGGAAATAAACAATATAACTATCACATAAAGCATTCTTTTCATGATCCACAAGCATAGAAATTTTACTACTCACCACATAAGCAAAATTCTTCTCATTCATAATAGTGGGAGCAAACTCAACAAAATAACTATCATGTGATACTTGATTGGCATAACCCAATTGAAAATTAAAATCATGATGACAAGTTTCATGGTTATCATTATTCTTTATAGCATACATGTCATCACAATAATCATCATAGATAGCAACCCTTTTGTCATTATCAATTGAAACCTCTTCCAAAATAGTGGATTCATCACTAAATAAAGTCATGACCTCTCCTAATCTACTTTCATAATTATTACAATAAGATTCAACACCCTCCAAAATAGTGGGATAATTATTATCTAAAGTTGAAACTCTTCCAAACCCACTTTCATCAATATAATCATCATAAATAGGAGGCATGCTATCATCATAATAAATTTTCTCATCTAAACTTGGGGGACTAAAAATATCATCTTCATCAAATATAGAATCCCCAAGCTTATGGCTTTGCATATCATTAGCATCATGGATATTCAAAGAATTCACGCTAACAACATTGCAATCATGCTCATCATTCAAATATTTTATGCCAAACATTTTATTGACTTCTTCTTCTAACACTTGAGCACAATTTTCCTTTCCATCATTGTCACGAAAGACATTAAAAAGATGAAGCATATGAGGCAACCTCAATTCCATTCTTTTTTTGTAATTTTCTTTTATAGACTAAACTAGTGATAAAACAAGAAACTAAAAGATTCAATTGCAAGATCTAAAGATATACCTTCTGAAAGTGCAACTAATCCCTGGGTGGTTTTGGTAATTCTTAACAACATATAGCTCATTGAACTAATACTTGCTCAAGATGATCATTTCAGAAAGTTCAATGATTGGCATGGCATGGACTAGAGATGTGGACCCCTCAAAATGCTAAGGACACATATTGGCTCAAGCTCAAGACTCTACTCTTTTCATTTTAGTGATCGAAGATCACATTGAGTCCATAGGAAAGCCAATACTATTAAAAGGGGATGAGGTGTTGCTTAATGGCTTGCTTGCTCAAAATGCTTAGTGATATGCTCCAAAACCCTCAACCACTTTCTCATATCCACATATGTCCTAAACCTAAAGTCAAACTCGGCCCCACCGATTTGATCTATCCGGCGCCACCAAGTTCATTTGACATAGCCACTGCCAGAAACCCTAATCAGTTCGGTCTCACCGATAGGGATCTCGGTCTCACCGAGATGGGATTGCTAACTCTCTGTTTCCCTTCGTAACGTTTTGGTCTAACCGAGATGAGCAATCGGTCCCACTGAGTTCGCAATGCAAACTCTCTGTTTCCTCTTCGTAACGTTTTGGTCTCACCGAAATGAGCAATCGGTCCCACCGAGTTTGCCTGACCAACTCTCTGTTTGCCTATTACAGAAATCGGTCTCACCGAGTTCATGTGATCGGTCTCACCGAGATTACGTTATGCCCTAACCCTAACAAAATCGGTCTCACCGAGTTGACATATCAGTCCCACCGAAAATCCTAACGTTCACATTTTGAACTAAATCGGTCTGACCGAGTTTCACTATTCAGTCCCATCGAGTTTGGTAAATTGTGTGTAACGGTTAGATTTTGTGTGGAGGCTATATATACCCCTCCACCCTTCCTCCATTCATGGGGAAGAGCCATCAGAACGTGCCTACGCTTCCAGCATTCATTTTTTGAGAGAGAACGACCTACTCATGTGTTGAGACCAAGATATTCCAATCCAACCACAAGAATCTTGATCTCTAGCCTTCCCAAGTTGCTTTCCACTCAAATCATCTTTCCACCATATCCAAATCTGTGAGAGAGAGTTGAGTGTTGGGGAGACTATCATTTGAAGCACAAGAGCAAGGAGTTCATCATCAACACACCATCTATTACCTTTTGGAGAGTGGTGTCTCCTAGATTGGTTAGGTGCCACTTGGGAGCCTTCATCAAGATTGTGGAGTTGAACCAAGGAGTTTGTAAGGGCAAGGAGATCGCCTACTTCGTGAAGATCTACCCTAGTGAGCCAAGTCCTTCGTGGGCGATGGCCATGGTGGGATAGACAAGGTTGCTTCTTCGTGGACCCTTCGTTGGTGGAGCCCTCCGTGGACTCGCGCAACCGTTACCCTTCGTGGGTTGAAGTCTCCATCAACATGGACGTACGATAGCACCACCTATCAGAATCACGCCAAAAATCTCTGTGTCTACATTGCGTTTGCTCCCTCCAATCTCCTCCCCTTTACCTTCATATGCAATGATTTACATTCCGCTGCTATACTCTTAGAATTGCATGTGTAGGTCGATTGCTTGACTTGTGCTAAGTTGCTAAAATCTTCCAAGACTTAAAATTTGGAAAAGGCTAGATTTTTATTTGGTCAAGTAGTCTAATCCCCCCTCTAGACATACTTTCGATCCTACAAGTGGTATCAGAGCTTTGGTCTCCATTTGCCTTGATTTCCATAGCTTTGGTGATCATAGTCTTGGTTTCACAACCTAGGAGAGTATGGCGTCTAGCGAGGGAAATTACCACCATAGAGGTCCTTACTTTGATGGTACTAATTTTGCTAGTTGGAAGCATAAGATGAAAATGCATATTCTTGGACATAACCCTGCCGTTTGGGCTATTGTGTGCATTGGTTTGCAAGGTGAATTCTTCGATGGGAAAGAACCAAATCATGAAGCTACCGTGGAAGAATTGAAGATGTTGCAATACAATGCTCAAGCTTGCGATATCCTCTTTAACGGATTGTGCCCCGAAGAATTCAACAAAATCAGCCGTCTTGAGAATGCAAAGGAAATTTGGGATACGGTACCGACTCCGTCAAGGAATCCAAATTGGATGTGCTTCAAAGTCAGCTGGACAAGTTCAAAATGAAGGATGGTGAAGGTGTCGCTGAAATGTACTCTAGGCTTGCTCTCATCACAAATGAGATTGCCGGCTTAGGAAGTGAAGAGATGACCGACAGATTCATCATTAAGAAGATCCTAAGAGCCTTGGATGGAAAATATGACACCGTGTGCACATTGATCCAAATGATGCCAAATTACAAAGATCTCAAGCCAACTGAAGTCATTGGAAGAATTGTTGCTCATGAGATGTCACTCAAGGATAAGGAAGAGCTTCACAACAAGTCTAGTGGTGCTTACAAAGCCTCATGTGATGCTCCTACATCATCAAGTGAAAAACAAGCCTTCAATGAGGAATTGAGCCTAATGGTGAAGAACTTCAACAAGTTCTACATGAGTAGAAGCAAGGAAAGAAGTTCCAAGTCAAGGTCCTACAATGACAAAAGATCTTCTAGTCGTGAGCGTAATTGCTACAATTGTGGAAGACCCGGACACTACTCCAATGAGTGTACGGCTCCCTACAAAAGAAGAGAAGACTCACCTAAAAGAAGAAGCAAAAGAGAAGAATCACCTCCAAGGGAGAGAAGGAGTAGAGATGATCGTTATGAACAAAGAACCTCTCGCAGAAGCAAGGATTCGGAAAGGAAGGACAAGTCATCAAGGAGCTATACAAAACGAAGACATCAAGCTCATGTTGGTGAATGGGTATCTGGCTTCGACTCCGATCACCACTCCGAGAGAAGTTATCACTCCGACTCCGAATATACTCAAGATGAAGGTGTTGCCGGTCTAGCACTTGTGTCAACCAACTCCTATGACATATTTGACTCACCAAATGAAGGAATTGGAAGATGCTTCATGGCTAAAGGCCCAAAGGTATCACACCCCGAGTATGTTGATTTCAATAGTGATGAAGATGATATGCTAGGTGATGATGATTTACTTGTTGACAACTCTAGTGATGAAAACTGTGATGAACTTGCTATTAATCATGCTAAACAAGATAAAACGAATGATGATGATAAGAAGGATATTGAGCGTCTAACTAAAGAACTAAAAACTCTTAAGTTAGCTCATGAAACTACTTTAGAAGATCATCGAGAGCTTTTAAAGACTCATGAGAAACTACGCTTTGAAAAGCTCAATCTAGAGCAAGAGCATGGGTTCTTAAAAGCAATCAATGATGATCTTCGTAAGAAAAGTTCTTCTTACATTGCCAAGCATTTACTCTTGTCTACTTACATGCCACAAGTAAAATCTAGCAACAAGAGTAAGAAAGATTCTTCTTCTAGTAGTAACAATAATCATGCTAAATCCAATATTGTTGCTTCTAGTAGTTCTCTTGATTCCACTAATGATTCTCTTAGCCAAGTTACACTTGAGCAAGAAAATAGCTTATTGAAGGGAATTATAGAGAAAGGTGTTTACAAGAGCCTTGCCAGAAGTAAGCAATTTGAGGAAATTGTACGCAAGCAAGGAAGGCACCGGAAGAATCAAGGTGTTGGTTTTGAACGAAAGTTCAATGCCAATGGAGTTGAGTGGGAAGAAGATCAATACCCCAAAACGAAGTTTGTTCCTCAACAAGAGAAGTATGATCCTACTTCCTTCGAGGGGACACAAGCTCAAGATGATCTTCCACCACAAGACCTCAAGCAAAAAGGCAAGGACAAGCTTCAAGAGGAGATTGATGCATTTGAAGAAGCTCCTAAGGCCTTGGTCAAGTGGGTTCCCAAGACTACATCAAGTTCTACTTCATCAAGTACGACTACAACTCCAAGGATTCCCATCAAGATGATGTGGATCCCGAAGAAGAAGAACTAGAGAATTCTCGAGGGTGACTCCGCCAACATATTTCACTCATATCATTTTGGCAAGAACAAGTGCAATCATCTTCCACATCTTGCACTAGTTCAAGGAGTCACAAACCCTCTTGTTGGTAAGACAAGGGACAAGGTAACCTAATGCTTTCATGGACATCATCTTGTGTGTACTTTACTCTATGTCTATGGATATCCTTGTTTGTTCCTTGTGGGACTAACCCATGTAGGTATTGGAAGTGCAACTCACTCCAATGGATTGCTCCAAATGATCTACATCAAAATTGAGCATCCACATCTTCAACATCTACATGAAGTCATCATCGACAAAACCCAAGGTTAGTTCATCCCTCTTAGGGGGGACATCACATCTAGGGGGAGCTTTACTCTAAGAATTGAGCTAAAGCAACTCTAATGGTGTGAACACAACAATGCTTTATGTAAAAGTGGTAACCCCACTTGTGCTTAAACGATGAGTATGACCTATGATCAAATGTTCTCATTTGACTCCTACGTCAATATACTCGTATATAGATGATCTAGTCATCGCCAATTGCTTGATAGATGCTAGAGTGGTTGTGCATGCTTTGTCACATATTTCATTTGCCATTTTATTGTGTGAGCATGTTGGTTGCACATTTTTCTCATTCGAGGACATCCATTTGTTGCTTTGATTGTTTGATCTGTTTCTTTTGCCAAATGGATGGACAAGAATGCCTAAGAACTTCCTTTAGCTATCTATGCTTTTCTCGTCTCTAACTCTATTCTTGCTACATCACAAAGTTTGATCAAGTCATATTCGAACACTCTGGGTGAGGAGCACTCGGAGTCACCGATTCGTCATAGACTTAAACTTCCAAAACCTCTCTGTGTATTTCGGTCTGACCGATTCGTCCTTTTCGGTCATACCGAGTTCACTGAGTTGATCTAGGTTTTCAATCTCGGTGCAACCGATTAGAACCATTCGGTCACACCGACAGGGTCATGATATATATACCGACGGGTCAAATTTTGGAAATTTCTCTGAAACCTTTTCGCCCGCGCGTGTCCTGCTCTGCCGACTCGGGTCTCCGGATCGTCCTCTCGTCGCCAGTGACCTCCAGCCACTGGTCTCCGCCGCCGTCAATGGGAATCTTTGCCGCCGTAGCGAGTTCACCGCCGAGTTAGGGTATGAACTCGACCCCTATGTGCAATCTTTACCTCTGATTCCTGCACTTAGGTCAATGCCATGATTCTTACCACGTATGAGATTACTCTATCCAGCAAAAACTTCCTTTAGATTAGTTTTGATTCAAAAATTTAGGGTTAAGTTTCCGCCGAACTCATCTCGAACCGACCGAGTTGTAGAAATCGGTCTCACCGATTTGGCCTAGGCCATTGCACTTGTAATTTTTGGTCTGACAGAAACTTACGAATCGGTGCGACCGAGTTCAACTCTCAGTGAAACCCTAGCAATCTCGGAGTCATCGAACTGTGTCTCGGTCTGACCGATTCCACTAGTTTAGACTCTTATGTTGCTTCGGTGTCACCGAGTTTAACAAATCGGTAGCTCCGAAATACTTTCTGTGGAAAACTAAAACTAAATTTTTGACTCAATTGTTTTGCAAAATCTCTGCACTTTGTGATGCTCATCCACTCTATCCAAACTACATCTATTCACAGGGTCAGTTTGCAGTGTCAGCTATGTCAGATCAAAGTGATAGCCAGAACAAGTCTGAGGAGCAAGTTAGCATGAGTGAGGGCACTAGTCCCTCTGGCAGCTATGATGAGGGTAGCAGAAGCACCCCAAGCAACTTACCCAAAGCAGCTACCAGGACAAGGAGAAAGAGAAACTCAGATTCTGAAGATGAAGACTATGTTGCTGTTGAGGAAGAGGTCAGCTCAAAGAAGAAAGTTGTCAAGAAAGAATTTGGCACTATAGCTTCAACCAAGCCTGTGTTGCACAAGAAAGCTCCTGCCAAGAGAGTGCCCATGTCTAAGGCCAGAGCCTCAACTCTTGAAGCCTCCAAATCAACTATTGAGGAGACTGGTGAGGGCAAGAACAGAAAGGAAAGGGTCAAGAAGACAACAGCTAGAGTAATTGGCAAACCCTCTATGATGAGAGATCCAGCTGAAGAAGAAGATGAAGAAGAGGATGCTGCACCAGCACCCAAAGCTCAGAAGTTGATGGGGGATGCCATCAAGTCTGGGGCTGCTCCATCAAAGCCCAAGACTGCCCCCAAAGCTACTGCTCAAGCCTCTAAGACTGCACCAAAGAGGAGCACCAGAAACATACTTGCTGCAGAAAAGAACAAGGCCCCAGTGTCTAAAATGGAAGAAGAAGAGGAAGCCCAAGTGCTCAGAAAGTTGAAGCCAAAGATCCCTGATCATGATGATAATCATCCAGTAGCTGAAAACATGAAGGAAAGAAAGGATGCAGGTCTCAGATTGTGGAGACAATCAGATCCATATGCTGTGAGGAGAAGGACTGCTGTGGACTATAGATTTCACACCAAGGAGCAGCAGGACTTCTATGAGACAATTCTATTGGATAAGAAGCCCATAGTCAGTGACATGAGATGGGTTGATTGGGAATACATTGATGAAAATGAAGACCACTTCCCAGGAGTGCATGAAAGTTTCAGACTCAATGGAGTAGACACTTTTGTGGGTCAGAAGCTTACCAAGTGGAATGATGAGCTCATTATGCAATTCTATTCTACAGCTCATTTCTATCCAGATGGAAGGATTGTATGGATGTCTGAAGGTACAAGGTACCAATCAACAGTTGCAGAATGGGCCAAGCTTATCAATGCCCCTGAAGAGCAAGAGGATGACACTGATGTCTATGCAAAGCGCAAGAAAGATCACAACTCCATGGCCAACATGTATAAGGAGATTCCTCACAAAGCCTTGGAGACTCACAAGCTAGGCTCTGTATATTATCTATTGTCTGGACTGGCCACTATTAACACCATCTTGAGGCACACCTTGTTGCCCAAATCAGGAGATCACAGGATGATCAGAGGCCACTCCATCAATTTGCTTCTGTTGTTTGATGTGCCCCAGAAATTCAAGGTGATGAGCTTGATAGTTGAAACTATCAAGAGAACTACAGCAGACCAAAAGAGATCATGTGGGTATGCTCCACACATTCAGATGCTCATCAACTCCAAGATGGGCACATGCACATATTTGTTGGACAAAGAGCACCTTCCCTTGAGACCTGATTTTGAGGACAACACAGTTGTCATGGATGCTACAGATCCTACATCAGTAGAGGCTCAAGAGAAGAGGGAGAAAGCAAAGGCAGAGAAGGCAGCCAAGATGCCAAGTGTTGAAGAGGCATCTCAAGTTTTTCTCAAGTCAAAACAAGATCAACTTGGCTATCTCATTCAAGCAACTTTGAGGATTGAGAAAGGTTTGGCCACCCTGACTCAGAATCAAGAGAGCCTGGAGAGGATCATTGAAACAAAGTTTTATGATCTGGACTTGAAGGTGACAGAGATGCAGACAGCTGTTGAGCAGCTCCAGGAAGAAGCTGAAGAGAGGAAAGGGAAAGCTACCACAGATGCTTTTCAGAGGTGCCTAGGGCACAGAGATCTGCAGCAATGCCTGTGACAGATACAAGAGCTACTGCGTCAGCACCTGCAGCTACAGCTTCACTTGCCCCTCCGGTTGCAACTCCACCAGCTCCAACAACCTCAACAGATGCATTTGTTCTTGGAGTCCTCTCTACACCACCTCCCGAAGATCAAGCCTAGAGAGACGCATAGCACTATGCATTTTCAAGCTTTTTGGTAACTTGTTGCCAAAGGGGGAGAAAGTGTATAGATCATAGGCTTCGAGAGAGAGAGTGCTTGCTTCCTTTTGCCATTCTCTTTGCTACTTTTTGTGTGCTTGCTTGGTTGATATTCTATGTTTATGTGTGTGAGATAATGGTCATGTGTTTGATCATATCCTACATTAATGTTTGTGCTTGGACGATGACATTATTTATCTCTCTTGTATAATCATTCACTTTGCCTTGGTGATGAGTGCATATTTTTTCATATTCCATCATTTTGAGCGCTCCACCAAGATGTATGTGACATGGAAGAGTAACCCATGATCCTAATCGATTGTGCATTTGCATTCAAAAGCAAATTTTAAATAATGCACAAATTTAGGGGGAGCTCTTGCTTATCACATACTTCTCAAAGCGGCGATATACTTCATTCTTATTATCATGTGTCGAAGCTTTGATCTATATGTTGTCATCAATTACCAAAAAGGGGGAGACTGAAAGTGCAACTAATCGCTGGGTGGTTTTGGTAATTCTTAACAACATATAGCTCATTGAACTAATACTCGTTCAAGATGATCATTTCAGAAAGTTCAATGATTGGCATGGCATGGACTAGAGATGTGGACCCCTCAAAATGCTAAGGACACATATTGGCTCAAGCTCAAGACTCTACTCTTTTCATTTTAGTGATCCAAGATCACATTGAGTCCATAGGAAAGCCAATACTATTAAAAGGGGATGAGGTGTTGCTTAATGGCTTGCTTGCTCAAAATGCTTAGTGATATGCTCCAAAACCCTCAACCACTTTCTCATATCCACATATGTCCTAAACCTAAAGTCAAACTCGGCCCCACTGATTTGATCTATTCGGCATCATCGAGTTCATTTGACATAGCCACTGCCAGAAACCCTAATCAGTTCGGTCTCACCCATAGGGATCTCGGTCTCACCGAGATGGGATTGCTAACTCTCTGTTTTCCTTCGTAATGTTTCGGTCTAACCGAGATGAGCGATCGGTCCCACCGAGTTCGCAATGCAAACTCTCTGTTTCCTCTTCGTAACGTTTCGGTCTCACCGAAATGAGCGATCGGTCCCACCGAGTTTTCCTGACCAACTCTCTGTTTGCCTATTACAGAAATCGGTCTCACCGAGTTTATGTGATCAGTCTCACCGAGTTTATGTGATCAGTCTCACCGAGATTACGTTATGCCCTAACCCTAACGAAATCGGTCTCACCGAGTTGACATATCGGTCCCACCGAAAATCCTAACGTTCACATTTTGAACTAAATCGGTCTGACCGAGTTTCACTATTCGGTCCCACCGAGTTTGGTAAATTGTGTGTAACGATTAGATTTTGTGTGGAGGCTATATATACCCCTCCACCCTTCCTCCATTCGTGGGGGAGAGCCATCAGAACGTGCCTACACTTCCAGCATTCATTTTCTGAGAGAGAACCACCTACTCATGTGTTGAGACCAAGATATTCCAATCCAACCACAAGAATCTTGATCTCTAGCCTTCCCAAGTTGCTTTCCACTCAAATCATCTTTCCACTATATCCAAATCTGTGAGAGAGAGTTGAGTGTTGGGGAGACTATCATTTGAAGCGCAAGAGCAAGGAGTTCATCATCAACACATCATCTATTACCTTTTGGAGAGTGGTGTCTCCTAGATTGGTTAGGTGTCACTTGGGAGCCTCCGTCAAGATTGTGGAGTTGAACCAAGGAGTTTGTAAGGGCAAGGAGATCGCCTACTTCGTGAAGATCTACCCTAGTGAGGCAAGTCCTTCGTGGGCGATGGCCATGGTGGGATAGACAAGGTTGCTTCTTAGTGGACCCTTCGTGGGTGGAGCCCTCCGTGGACTCGCGCAACCATTACCCTTCGTGGGTTGAAGTCTCCATCAATGTGGACGTACGATAGCACCACCTATCGGAACCACGCCAAAAATCTCCGTGTCTACATTGCGTTTTCTCCCTCCAATCTCCTCCCCTTTACCTTCATATGCAATTATTTACATTCCGCTGCTATACTCTTAGAATTGCATGTGTAGGTTGATTGCTTGACTTGTGCTAAGTTGCTAAAATCTGCCAAGACTTAAAATTTGGAAAAGGCTAGATTTTTATTTGGTCAAGTAGTCTAATCCCCCCCCCCCTCTAGACATACTTTCGATCCTACACCTTCAAGCACTCACCTCCCCGACAACGGCGCCAGAAAAGAGCTTGATGTCTACTATGCAACCTTCTTCTTATAGACTCTAGTTGGGCCTCCATGCGCAGAGTTTTGTAGGACAGTAGCAAATTTCCCTCAAGTGGATGAGCTAAGGTTTATCAATCCGTGGAAGGCATAGGATGAAGATGGTCTCTCTCAAACAACCCTGCAACCAAATAACAAAGAGTCTCTTGTGTCCCCAACACACCCAATACAATGGTAAATTGTATAGGTGCACTAGTTCGGCAAAGAGATGGTGATACAAGTGTAATATGGATAGTAGATGTAGGTTTTTGTAATCTGAAAGTATAAAAACAGCAAGGTAACTAGTAACAAAAGTGAGCAAAAACGGTATTGCAATGCTTGAAAACAAGGCCTAGGGTTCATACTTTCACTAGTGCAAATTCTCTCAACAATGATAACATAATTGGATCATATAACAATCCCTCAACGTGCAACAAAGAATCACTCCAAAGTTTCTATCGGAGAACGTAGGACGAAAACGTGCATCAACCCATATGCATAGATTACCCCAATGTCACCTCGGGAATCCGCAGGTTGAGTACCAAAACATACATCAAGTGAATCAATAGAACATCCCATTGTCACCACAGATATCCCATCGCAAGACATACATCAAGTGTTCTCAAATCCAATACTCAATCCAATATAACAAAACTTCAAAGAGCAAGACTCAATTCATCACAAGAAGGTAGAGGGGGAGAAACACCATATGATCCAACTATAATAACAAAGCTCGCGGTACATCAAGATCGTGGCAAATCAAGAACACGAGAGAGAGAGAGAGAGAGAGAGAGAGAAAGAGAGATCAAACATATAGCTACTGGTACATACCCTCAGCCCCAAGGGTGAACTACTCCCTCCTCATCATGGAGACCGTCGGGATGATGAAGATGGCCTCCAGTGATGGTTTCCCCCTCCGGCAGGGTGCCGGAACGGGCTCCCGATTGGTTTTTCGTGGCTACAGAGGCTTGCGGTGGTGGAACTTCCGATCTAGGGTTCTTTTCGGAGGTTTCTATATTTATAGGAATTTTTGGCGTCGGTCTCACATCAGGGGGGTGCCCGAGGGGCCCACAAGCCGTGGGGGTGCGCCCCCTAGGCTTGTGGTCGCCTCGGGACTCTTCTGGCCCAACTCCGATGCTCCGTGGGTCTCTTCTGGTCCATAAAAAATCACCGTAAATTTTCAGCTCATTTGGACTCCGTTTGATATTCCTTTTCTGTAAAACTCAAAAACAAGGAAAAAAACAGAAACTGGCACTGGGCTCTAGGTTAATAGGTTAGTCCCAAAAATAATATAAAATAGCATATTAATGCATATAAAACATCCAAAACAAATACTCCCTCCGTTCCTTGATATAAGGTGTATAGATTTTTCAGAATTTTTTTGAAATATAAGGTGTATTGCGTTGCACCACTCATTTGGATAATTTTTTTAGGGATTTGATTACATTTCCTTGTATAAGTCATGCTCCTCTACTTTCTTATGTCAATTAGTCACGTATAATCCCGCCCAAAACTTGTGAAATTTTCCCTCCACGTGCGTTCTTTAATTTCCGTGCCAAAAACTATACACCCTATATTTAGGAATGGAGGGAGTAATATAATAGCATGGAACAATCAAAAATTATAGATACGTTGGAGACGTATCACTTGGGTTCCGGGAGCTGGTGATCGGTGTTGAGGAAGTCGATCAATTGGGATCCACCGATGATGGCTAGTGCCTACGCGTGCCACACCAGGTAGTTCCCACGGTGGAGCTTGTCGGTGATGGGGATGAGGGCATATGCGGCTACGATGGAGGAACTGGAGCTAGACATGGCTTGGATGCAAGAGGGAAGGCTTGGATGTGATAGGAAAACTAGGCTCTGAATACCATAAAAGATGGGATGGAAGCGTATGCCTCTGGCAGGGACACATTACGTGTTATATAGATCGAGGTTTGCAAGATACGGTGGTTCGATAGTTCCTAGATTGATCCTCAAGAAAGACTATACAAGATGAGGATAAATCCTAATGACCTGAACCACCAGATTACAATAACTCCACGCAACACCTAATCCCACCAGAAGTATATACGGTTTATATTCATACCGTATATATATGTACAATACTTTCTAACAAGTTAAAACATGTGGGTGTTTGTACGCTGGGTGTTTGATGATGGTTCTGCAAGGAAGACCATGAGTGCTACTGTGTTTTTCAATCTCTCATCTAACATTGTACATTGTCGTGGGAAGCTTCTAAGTATTGGAGTACCTCTGCGTACAATTTACAATGGGCCTGATGGGGTAAGGGGGTCTTCAGTTGATGTTTTCAAATCTGCAATAAGCTTGTTGTCTTACCCCGTGGGATGCAGTTCTGTTTTATTTGGAGATGGATTGAAAAATCCGAGCCACAATGACCTTGTACAAAGGTGTCCGAAAGTGCGAGTAACATCTCCATATGATTGAGTCTAAAAAACTACTGCACCGTCTTTATTTGGATTTTACTAATTTTATTCATTAGTGATACATCTATATATAGATGCTTTGTTCTGCCCTAAACTTCTGCTTCCTTTTGCTTCTTCCTAATACTATTTTCCTTCCCCTTGAGATAATATTACTTTTTCTAATATTCTTAGTATACAATTTTTTCATGTAATAGATACGATAATTGATCATAATGTCAGGTGGCCACTGCAGATATAATGTTTGGTGGTTCAATTATCCGTTTCTGGTGTTTGAGTAGAACCCTGTTTATTTTAGGTGGTCTCAGTGAAGCTAGATGAATGGACAGATGAACAAGTTAATTCTTTGACCGATTAAGGTGAAAATGGTGCAGTACACACTAGGCATTTCTTGGAAATTACACAAAGCCAAGGCAAGATTGCTCAGCGGATGACCGAAATGATTTTATAAGGCATACACTAAGTTAGCAGATTCTCATTCTTTGGGATGCATTCCCGTAGCATAACATGGTTCTTTCATATTTGCTCAACACAACTCTACGGAAGAATGATGATTCTCCTTATTCGCATATGTGTACGTGAAAATACGAGTTTCAACAATTTTTGTCTAACCAACAGCTTTCATGCGCTTCACAAAACAATGACAAATATCATTACCAGCAGCAGCATAGTAACTCAATGGCAAATATCTTTTATCTGCTTCTTCTTTGAATTATGTTTGGTGTTTGCCAATGTGGCGATATCACAACATCACTCCAATCTAGAAAAGGATTACATCTGTACGCACCTTGTCTGCTAATAATGGGACGGCTTAATATCTATGGTTTGAAATATTTTTTATCCTTCCATTCCAGCTGTTCAAATGACATATATCATGCTGGTGGGAGGCTACATTGTCACCCGACGGAAGCAATTCATAGCCGATAAATCTGGTGTTATTGCTTCAGAATTGCTCTTATGCATAGCCAATATTGGGTGGTGTGATGATGGTAAGAAGTATGATACTGAGAACTCATATACTCATCAAGATTTAGGAGTCGCCATTTAAGTTCTCCTACATTAAAGTTATTCGTTATTTGTTATTCTCTATTATGTTGTTCAATTTGGCCTAGGACCTCTAGATGGTGATCAATAGTACTGCAAGTTCGATGAAGAAAAAAGGTGAGTACCGGTCATTTGAGTTAGAAGCTATTACATGAGGAAAATATTGGGCGCTTTCATCGAGGCCATCTTTGCAAAATGGGGATGTCTCGGAATAAACAAAGATCCAACCTAAGCCAGTTATATGTTCTTTAATGCAGGTTCATATACATTTAAAAAGACTATTTTTGTAAAGGTATGTCACACATATTTTAATGTAATTATAAATCTCCACACATTATATATGATGCCACCAATGGTTCATTCCGACTAGGTATTTATATTTTGAAATGTTGTTTCTCAGTTTTGTAGCCTTTTTCTTAGGAGGCATAAATGGGGCATCAGGACTATGTAAAATTTGGATCTATAATTTATATTTTTCTATAGAAGAGGGAAATGAAATTCACGGTTTATTAGTTTATACTGAATTCTCCATGATTAGTTGATTACCAACTGATGTGAAATACTTGCAAAATTACAGAGGAAGTTGCTTAGGGCATGTACAATGGTGGCATTTGGATATAGATGCCCCATAAGAAAAGGTAGTATGAGGCATCTACATTGATTTTCTCTCCCCAACGCAATCTACCACTAGTGGGCCTTATCAATGAATAGAAAATACAAGCTCTAGTACACATGCATCTCTACTTTTCACTCCAACCTTTTCAACTTTGTACATCTGACCATACTTTTTCTCCCCAAGCACCCGTCTCCTGCAGAGGATCCCGCTTCCCCATCCGAACCTACTTTTTCTGACATCCGACCCTGCATGGCATACGAGGCATCACCCTGGAGCTATGCATTGTACATTCCCTACTCGTACAAAGACCACAACGGTGGTGGTGGTGGTGCTGGTGAGGGATGCAATGTGATAAAAAGTGGAGATGCACGTGTTGTTTTGCGGTGTGTCATTTGTTTGGGAAATCAACATTGTTGAACAAGTTGACAGGAACTTATTCAAAGGATTGCAGTAGTTGGGATCACAGAGGCGAGCTTTGTTGGGCCAAAGGGAGATCGGAGTCATGACCAGGGTCCTGGTATGATGTGCTGGTAGTAAGAAGACAATGAGATGTGGCGAGGAACAGTTTGACGATGTTAAGGGAGTAACTAGGAATAATAGTATAATACTGCAGGTATGCAGCTAAGACCATTTTTGTCTAATCTAACATAAATCCTTCGCAACTGGATTTGGTTACTATGGGTGGAGAAAATTGATTGTATTAAAAGTGGTGGTGCTTTTTATGTTGTGTCAAAATACACTTGGTCTACGTGGACAAATGAGTGCAGTAGTACTGCTTAATGCAAGCTATCAAAATGAATTAACATCTAATATATGAATTTATGATTGCTTCAACCTTGATTCGAGAATTATTACTACCTTCAACCCAAATCATTGTGCATGCAGGATAAAAGATATGCAAGTTTTGTATATTAAGATTTTAAATTTGAGACGTGCATTGCACGTGCATGTTTACTAGTAACTCGGTAAAAACCAGATTAAAAACCAAACAAAGCCAAAAATAAAAATCGGCGGCAGGCCTTGCACACTACTAGGATGACCCATCTTGTGCCCAAAGCGAGCAAATACTACTCCCTCCGTCCCATAATATAAGAGCGCTTTTGACACTAGTGTAGTGTCAAAAATGCTCTTACATTATGGGACTGAGGGAGTAGATAGCAATAAGTGAGATATAGCAAACGCGTAGGGGGTAGTACGTAAAAGCTAAAATTTCTTAAATGGGTTCGATGGTTGGACTATGCTCGGTTTTTTTACTTCCATTTTCTTTATTGGGCCTCGCCAGCTAGCGGGTTCCTCAGAGGGGGCATCTTCTATTTGGCGCTTCAGGCGCCCGTTATAGGGCATTTTGCAAATGCGCGCCCGAAGCACACATCCCTCTTGCGAGCTGGCCCGGCACATTTCATTTTTTTTCTGTTTAAACTGAAAAAATGAGCGCGCCGAGGAGAGTCGAACCGGGGATCCCACATACTCGATAAACAACACTAACCACCTGACCACAAAGCTTGAGGTGATAACTTCTCCCTTTCCTTCCTCTTCTTCTTTCTTTTATTTTGCTTATACGGCGAGCGACCGTTGCGTTCCGCGGCACGGAATAGGAGGTCCCGCGTGGCGGAGAGAGCTCCTCGTTGGAGGCGCCCCTATGTCTCGTCTTCAGCGAGTTCACCATCGCACTCGCTGAAGGGGCGACAGAGATGGGCCGGCCCATGCGCACGCAGGCGGCTGCCTCTTTTTCTGTTTTTGTTTCTTTATCTTTGTTCTTTTGCTTATACTTCAAAATATTCTATATATATATATATTACAAAAACACTCTAGAATTTTTTTTTAAAATGTTGAATAAGTATTTGAAAAATATTGAACACGTATTTGAAAAATGTTAATCAAGCATCCGGAAAAATGTTGATGTAAAAATGTGAAATCAAGCATTTTGAAAAAAATGTTGAACAGGTATTGGAAAAATGTTAATCACACATGTTGGAAAGGTTAAATGTGTATAGAAAAAAGTTGACCAGGTATTAAAAAAATGACGAAAATTTATTATCATGTATATAAAAAATGTTAATCAAGCATTTGATTTTTTTAACAACTATTTGAAAACTTTTAATCAGGTCCTTGAAAAATGTTAAATTTGTAAAGAAAAATGTTGATTATGTGTTAAAAAATGTTAATTGTGTATTTGAAAAATATTAATCAAGAATTTAAAAAGGTATAAAAGTGTGTATAGAACCTTTTGACCATATATATTTAAAAGAACTAGCGGTGTCACCCGCGCATTTGCGCGGCTAGAAGTTTTGCTTTCCAATATAAACTTACATAATCTGCAAATGTTGTGGAAATTTGCTTCATCAACCGTGGTTAATTGTGCATATATAGATTTTAGGATAGAATGAAAAATTAGTTTGCTTCTTTATTTATTTGCATGACTCCAATATGTGCATCATTGTTGCAATGCATGGGGTGTTGTGATGAGCTTCTATTATTGGATGGCTTTGCCGACTTTGTATGCCATCCATTAGACGTATGTGAACCTATGTGGCTATCACTCGTGTATGTATAGTTTTGTTTATTTGCAGGGGCTGTGCATGGATATGTAGTATGTGTCAATAGGTCAAACGTTGTAGTATATACTTTTGTAATTGAGTAACTGAAATTGAAGAATCTTCAGAGGTCGGAGTATGTATTAAAAAATACCTAGAAATAGAGGGCGAGTTGGACGCGACGAAGATAGCCTAGCATGAAGAGCCGATGCGTGGGCAGCAGCATCCCGCAAGAGAAGCGGTGTGGTACTACATGGGCGAACTTGAACGTGAACGGCGTGTTCAAGATGTGCGTGCAACTTTTTTGGGGAGAAGTCAATCAAAACAGTGCGGTTTTTTACTACATCGGCCAAGACCAGGATTATAGCTTGGGCTGCCTGGAGGCCAGGTGTGCCTATGCAGTCGTATGCTTGTTCTTTTTAATGCGTATACGTGTTGGTTTTGTATACGCATCTCGACTTACTTTTTCTGCGAAGAAAATACTCAACTTAGTTGTACGTACTCCCTCCGTTCCAAAATTCTTGTCTTAGATTTGTCTAAATACGGATGTATCAAGTCACGTTTTAGTATTAGATACATCCGTATCTAGACTAATCTAAGACAAGAATTTTGGGACGGAGGAAATAATTGATATTGTGTGTAGCCTTCTTATTTTTTAATCTCAGCCGTTATTACTATAATACACGAATAATATATTTTTTAACGTCCGTGAATATATCTCAGTGACTTGTGTGATACATGCACGGTGGTTCCTTGGCTTATCTTCTCTTCACCCGCCAAATCACACGTCATGTTCTATTAGGTAGGATCCAAACAATTCAGAAAAAGGTAGGATAGTTAAATTTATATGAAATCTTAGAATCAAATTACATCACGCGTCAAAATACTTGTCACTACCTCTGCTCTCTTTTCTTCAACATTTTATTTCCAATCTGGAGATTTCCGATGGTCAACTTCTTTTTTATTAAGTACATTAAGCATTCTATTCATATTTATATAGCTGAAAATGTAATGTGATCCCCTAAAAAAACAAATTGTAATGCGATATCTGTTAATTTAGTTACAAAATTCATCTCATAATACGTACCGTTCTAATTTTCCACGGCGAGTTGTCTGTTTTCCTTCTATTACTATTCATTTTTTGCTTTTAGTCCCCGACAATAATAAATGTAAATTTTGACTGTTATCATTTGCTTTGGCCAAACAAATTGCTTGGTCCAATGCTTCAAGCGCTGTAATCATATAGTATGTAAAAAAGACTTTGTTTTCTACTCCCTCCGTTCCTAAATATAAGTCTTTCTAGAGATTTCACTACGGACTACATACGGAGCAAAATGAATGAATCTACACTGTAAAGTACGTCTATATACATCCGTATCCGTATATAGTATGCATTAAAATCTCTAAACAGACTTATATTTAGGAACGGAGGGAGCACTATAGATCTGCATGAATTATCCCTCTAGTCTATTTAGTATAGTGGTTGTATTGGAATTGGACTCTTTACTCATCTCCTTTCTAGGCCAGCTGAAAAGTGGGAACGTACGTTACATAGCCGGTCTTTTTTTTAAACAGGTGGCCGTGTAAGACTTGGACTCCAAATCATCACGGCTTGATGGAAATTCTATGGGATATGCAGACATGCATACATCTTCCCAGCAAATCAGCGCCGTTCTTTTGACTCTTTTTTCTAGTGTTACATCTGAGCCGTTTGTTTTCTATAGTTTTAATAATATAATAGATGTTAATCTTGTAAATGAAAAATGTGAATCAAGCATTTGAAAAATGTTGAAAATGTGTATAGAAAAAAATGTTGACCATGTATTAAAAAATGTAAAATTTGTATTGAATTTTTTTAAAGGTGTATTAAAAACAATTCTTGACATATACGAAAAATGTAGAGTGGAAAGCAGAAGAAACATAAGAAAAAAGAAAAGTAAAACGAAAACAGAAACAAAAAAAAGGAGAAGAAATAACAAAACCAATTAAAAATCAAAAGAAACAAAAGAAATAAAACCAATGAGAAATGAGAAGGAACAAACAAAACCGTAGAAAAAATAAAGAAAGAAAACAATGAAATATGAGAAAAAACAGAGAAAAACTGGTGAAAAAACAAATGAAAAAAACTGGAAAAAACAGTGGAAACCCCGATTTGTTTGGACTTAAGTAGCCTCGCCCTACTACTGTCACATACTGAAGGCTAGCCCAGTGACTTGACGCAGTTGCGCTAAACCAGGAGACCACGACTCGAATCCCGCATGCTCCATTGTGTCTTTGCCTTTTTCCTTTTATTGTGCGTGTGCATGAATGAGCCGCCCGATTAGCCTATACACTTCAGCGAGCGATCCTTCCATCTCGCTTAAGGCGATATATAGTCCCCGCGCGCGCCTCGTTGGTGCCTTAAGCGGGAGCTCCTATTGGACGCTCTCTCCATCAAATTGGCGTCGCCACGCACAGGAAGGCAGCCTGACCGGGCCGGCCCATCGCGTTGTACCGCTGGAAGGAAAAGAAAGCGAAAAAGGAAGGCAGACGCGATGGAAGGACTTGAATCGGCGACCAACAGCTTGCAAATGCGTGCTCCCAGCCACTCCAGCTGACTAGCATTGCTTGTAGCAGAACATCGCGCACCTAAAATAACCGTACAAACGGACTTGACTACTGTATCGAACCAGAATTAGTTATTACAGTGAACATCTTAAAAAAAGTGTACATTTTTTTTGAAAGTGTATATTTTGATGCGAACATTTTTTGAATTTCTGAACAAAGTTTTGTAGACAGGAACATTTTTTCGCCTATGCGAACAAAAAAAATTGGAACTGCAGAAAATGTTTTTGAAAAAAGTGAACCATATTTTGAAGTTGTGAACAAATTATGAAACTCTGAATAAAGTTTTAAACCACAATTTTTTTTGGGATTTTTGAACAAATATTCGAAAAATGGAACATTTCATGAATTTACGAGAAAAATGAAACTGCAAACATTTTTTCAATTTGTGAACAGAAAGTTGAAAATGGAACTTCATGAAATATCTAATAAAATTTGAAACCACAAACATTTTTGGAAATTCCTAAAAACTTTTTTAAACGTGAACATTTTTTGAATTTTAGAGCAAATTTTGCAACCGTGAACATTTTTTGCAATTCTAGAAGTTTTTTTCAAATATGAACATTTCCTAAATTTGTGAACATACTTTAAAAAGTGAACATTTTTAAAGTCTGAAAAAAATGAATCTGGAAAATGACAAATATCGACTTGAAAAAGGAAAAAGGGGAAAATAAAAGAAAAAGGAAACAAAAAAGAAAAAAAACAGCAAAAGGAAAAGAAAAGAAAAAATAAAGAAGAAAAATAAACAGAAAAAGTAATAAAAAACAAATAGAAACAAGAAAACAGGTTAAGCTCACAAAACCAAAAAAACCAGCTGGGAAACTCTAGAAGGTTCCCAATACCGGTAACACTGCAACACGTTAATGGTGCGAAAGGTCGACACTTTGACGCAAGGTGCTTCCAATAGCAAATTCCGCCATAAGCGCTGCCAAGACTACTAGCGCTGAGGCGATCCCTCTAGTGACCCATGGCCCATATCGATCGACGTCACCAACTTCCAACTTACTGTTCGATCCACCTATATGTAGGGCTGATTCCAGAGGTTTTTTTTATTGTGAACACGTGCTGCGAAGAAATCCTGAATTTGAAAATTGTTTCTGAATTCAAAAAAAATATTAATTTAAAAAAATCAATGATTTGAAAAAATTCATGAATTTGAAAAATGTTCATAAAATTGAAAAGGTTCATGATTTTTATAAAAAAATCATGAATTTCAACAATTGTTCATAGATTTGGAAAATATCTTGAATTTGAAATAAAATCACTATTACCTTAAAAAGGTTCATAAATTTGGAAAAAGCATATGAATTGTGAAAAATTTCACTAAAAATTGAGAAAAATTGGAAAGTTCGTACTTTATAAAAGTTCACCAAAAACATCGCATACTGAAAAAGTTCTCGGATTTGAAAAAAAGTACATATTTTTTATTAAAAAAAATTCACAAAGTTGATAAAAATAACAAATATGAGAAAAGTTCTTCAATTTGTAAAAGTTTTTGAATTTTGGAAAAGTTCACACATTTAGAAAAACAACAAAAAAACAGATACAACTGAACAAAACCCGGTTCGGAAACCTAAATAAAAAAGCGGGTTGGGAAGCTTCCAGAAGCCTCAAAAAACTCGGACAAACTTCCCTGCTTCCTGGCTTACATATGCTGGCACATTCAGATCGAGGGTGTGCGCCGGTTTGCAAAACATACTAAAACCGGCGCAAAAGGCGCCATATAGGATTTGGCTGTGGTTGAGCAGCCTATTACGCGCTTAAGTCACTCGATTCCCAACAAATGAGCACCCAACGGTGGTAAACATGCCAAACCACTACGATCGGTTTCCATGGTTTGGGAAAGATTTTAGATGGTTCTTCTCTGAATTTTTTTTTTCCTTTTTCTTTTGTTTCTGTTAGTGTTTTTCCTTGTCTTCTTTTCGTGTTCATTTTTCCTATTTCATCTAAAATTATTGACACATTTAAATTTATAATCTAAAATAAACATTTTTAAAAAAATATGGGAATTTTTCTAAGCTTATTACTTTTTTAAAGTTTTGAATGTTTAAAATTCATGGGCATTTCCCAAATTCTGGGGCATTTTTTAAATTTTGAAACATTTTGAAATTTAGGGTATTTTCTAATCCTCTTTTTTTAATTCAATTTTTTTTAAAATGGGAATATTTTAAATTCTTTAATGTTTTCAGATTTTTTTATTTGTAAGTTTCTGTTAATTCTACAAACATATTTTTTGAATTCGCAAACATGATATCATTTTCTTGAACATTTTTTCGTAAATCACAACAAGGGAATAAAACCAGTACCATGAACCAATCAAAGGGAGTGGATTCTTTCCTTCGACCATTGGCCGAATAAAAAAATCCCAACAGTGAGAACCTTTTTAAACGCATGTACTTTTTTTTAAATCTTGAACCTTCTTAAATGCTTGATTTGCTCTGAAAATTTAGATCATTTTTAAAATTTCTGAGCAATTATTAAATTAATGAACATTTTTTGAGTTACTAAACATTCTGAAATATGTGAACAATTCTTACGATTCGTCAACATTATATGCGCTCCCTATTGTAGCATGTGAGAATGCCAAGATGTTGCTCGACTGGAATTCTCTAATTGACAGCGCCGAACTGCATCACACGAGTGAGCTGAGCAAGCCCATTTACTTATGCGCGGGATACTATGTTTTCTTTGTTTTTATGTTTTTTTTTCATTTATGGCTTTCAGTGGGTTTCTATCAAATTTTTTAATTTTTTTCTTCCCTTCTTCTGTTTTATTTTTTTCCTTTTTCCTTTTTCTTTCTACAATTGTGAATTCTTCAGTATTTTTTAGAAAACGTCCATACATCTTTCTAATTCGTGTATGCTTTTTTGGAATTCAAGAACATTTTTTAAAATTTTGTTCAGATTTATAATACATGAATTTTTCTAAATTAAAGGAAAAAACAACTTTCAAATATTTATTTATTTTTGACCATTAATCAAAAAAATTAATTCGTCATTGTTTTTCAAGTTCCTGATATTTTTTAACAGTTTTTAAACTCATAAAAAGTTTTTTATGCAATATACATATTCTTAAATTTATAAAATAATATCCAGCTTGCCATGTGACACGAAAAAGAGGAAAAAGAAAGTTCACGAATTTTAAAAATATTCACGATTGTGAAAATATTCATGAATTAAGAAAATGTTTACGAACTCAAATAATATTAATGAATTCATAAAAAATCACAAAAAAAAAATGTTTATGAATTCAAAAAATATCCAGGAATGCTATAATTGCACGCGTGCAGCTGCTTTATGTGGTTGTTTACTGCTCCGGTGTGCACACGATGTACTGCACCGTGTGTGCAATGTGTACTGCCTAGCTGCTTGCATGTGTTCTGCCTTAGGTAGTGTGTGTACTGGGAAGCATGAGTAGTTGAGTACTATACAATGCACAATGGGAAGTACAACTATACTATTGTGTGAAATACAAGTATACGGTATGTGGGAGTATAAGTTACGCCAATTTTTTTTTCATTAAGACCTATCAAATGGGATCTAATTTCAAAGATGTACACGTGACCCCGTGGCACCGGTGTGCCGCCACTAGGTAATAGGGCGACGGATAGTCAAGGCCTCCCCAGGATTTTCACCAAGAAGCCGAGGATTGTCGCAAGCACTATCGAAAGGTATCGGATAGCCTAGACAGCCCGGCGATGCAGAGACAAAAGAAAAGAGGATATATCTACTGGTTTGAAAACATTTCTGTAACATACAAAATAGTTCTATTTTCTCACCTCGAGAAAAAAATAACTGTACATTACCCTAGGAGAAGTGGCGTACGATCAACAAGACAGTACTGGGCGGACATGTTCATGTGGACATGCGACAAGCCGCCAAGCATACCACAGTACAAACTTTGGAATTTCGCCAAGCCATTTTGTGTTTCCATGCGTGCGTTTTGCTCAATCAATGCTAATCCGCATAAGAAAGCTCCTTAGCTTCAAGGCTGGAGAACTCTGAGCTGGTGTTAGCTTTCAAGCCACCGAGATGCATCAGCTGATCGAGCACGGAGGTGCTTAGAACTCTGAGCTGGCCAAGATGTATAAAACCAAGTATGTGGAGCAGAAACTGTCGAGAAGAATCGGTGAAATGATTGATCATTGCATGCAGGAGCATCCCTGATCATTGCCTGGCTGGACAATTTGTACACATTTCATATCGGACACAGCTATCTATACGGAACTTGTCCAAGGGATCATCGATCATGTCATCCATAATGCACAGAGTCGCTCTTGTCATCGGAATCACACTGAGAGTCGGCCATCCCAAACCCTCCTTGAATGTCCGGGCGGTCCGTTCAGCCACAAACCAGTCACGAAATATCGACCCAGGTGGATACCTCAAATAAGACTCAAACGCTCAGGCTGACTGGCACCCCTCATATACAGCCTAAATATAGGGCGGATATGGGGCGTCCGGGCGCGCCCGTGCGCGTCTGTCACGTCGGATCCGACCCACGCTGGCCCACCCGACCCCATATATATTCGTCCTCATCTGCTCGCTGGATCAAACCCTAGGCACTTCACACTTCTCTCCACTCCACTCTCTCCGCCACCCGAGCTCACCTCCGGCGATTTCCGGCCTTCTTCGACATGGCGGGCAGCGGATCTGACTCCGACCAGTCCGGATCCATCGGCTGTGGGGTCATCATGTGCGGGTTGGAGGAGGCAATGGCGGTCCGCATTGCACTCCGCCGCTTCCGGGAGGACAGCACCCAGCCAACGGACGGATCTGTCTGGCGCGACTCCATAGCGTCGGCTCAACGGGCGCTCGAGTCCTCTGAGGCTGGACCATCGCGGTCCCGGCAGTCAGGAAATCTCTCCTTCCCCATCACCGGTCGGGCAGACTATGAGTCCCATCGGGAATAGGAGGCCCGCTGTGGGAAGGAGAGGCTAACGGCCGCCGAGGCCTGTACTGCGGCGGAAATGGCGATGGCGGCGGCGGCGCGGGCGGCCGCAGAGGAGTAAGCCATCCGCGCCCACATTGTGAAGAAACGACAGTGGAGGAACATGCGTGCCCTCGTCCGAGAGCAGAATCGGGCGATCTGTGTCATGGCCGGACTGCCACCGAAGGAGGAGAAGGAGGACAGCGACGACGAGGACAGCTCCGGCGACAAGCAGATCCGGCTCGATCCCTATTGCGTCTTCGACCGGTACTTCCGCGAGAAGGACGGCAAGGGAGCCGGGAAGGCGAAGGGCAGCCGTGGATGATCTCCACCATAGCCAAACATGCGAAATATCCGTATCTAGACAAATCTAAGACAAGAATTTTGGGACGGAGGGAGTACATCAACGTCGTTGCATGAGTTTGTATGGATTTGAGATATAATAATTGAGATGTTCGATTATGAAAAGGCAAATTTAGGCCTTGACCGGCCAGTGTCCACGGACGCGCCAGCGTGTCCACAGGCATTTGAGGGGCTGGATTTACAAAGTCCCACTGTAGATGCTTTAAGGCCCCGGCAACACCTAGCCGAGGTGGGGCACCACCAGTCTGCCTTCTGCGTCCAGGTGCTCCCACGTCAGAAAAGATACGTGATGTGCCTAGCTGGAGTATCCAAGATCGATCTTGCGGTTCCTTGATCCTTATCCGCTCATGTGGCTTTCTGAACCATTCTGGAGTCACTGATTCATGCGTAAAGAACATTTGTGTGATGAAATGTAAGACAAGAAAAAGGATAATATGTTGCTTAGTTTCACAAAATTAGTAGGTTCATACAATTGTTTTACCGCTAGATTTACATGTCCAATGGTATATTTTTATTCTCACCTTGGTATCTTTTCCAACTTTAACCTCTGCTCGGTCGTGCATCCTGCTCATGTGGGTTGTCACCTCTTTCTTCTTTCCTGTCACCATCATATATCGGCCACCACACTGAAAAAGACTTTCACCCCGCTTTATAAATAAAACCATAACCATTACAGATAAGAATACAAACGCACACCAAAATTGCTGGGATACCGGTTATACAAGAGAATCACAAGGGCTAGAAACAGGGACCAAAACAAGGACTAAGCAAAGCCAAGCTAAGCACTAAACTAAGGAGGCTAGCTAGTTCCACGCAATAAGCTCTAGACATCCCGGAACGCCTCCACACACCTCACCAAGCAGGTCACCACTCCAAAGGCACACTCCAATCGACGAGCCTGGCGAAATAAGCAACCTTCAATTTGACGGAGGAGGGGCCAGATAGACGACGCCTCCAAGGAGGAGAACGACGTCCAAGGACGTTGCCATCGTCGGCATGACAAGATCAAGCACGTCATTTGTCGGCGCCCAACCAACCAACCCTAGAGAGCAGCACTGCCGACCGACAACCACACCCAAAGCACCTTGACTAAATAGTATCACCGGCAACCTACCCGCATGACACCGATCCCAGCACCCCCCGGTCCTGGGATGACCTCGCATACCAAGCAGACTGCCGTCTAGAAGAGGCCAAGAAGACATCGAGATACATTGCCGGCGACAAGAAGCACCTAGAGGAACCTTGGTACCGAGATCAGATGAACAACGTCGATGCAGACACCGAGGAAGGGAGAAATTACCACCGGTGAGGAAGTGGGATGGCTAAGGGAGGAAGGGCTGGGAGCGATGCCTCCGAGGAGGAAAACGACGTCTTTAGACGTCGTCGTCGCCAGCAATGGCCGAAGCCTTGCACAACTTTCGCTGAACCGTCATCCCGAGGCACTGAAGCGAGACCACTATGGCGAGGAAGAACAACCATTTGATGCCACGACAAAGCCGTGGATCCCTGTCAAGCCACCTGGCCAAAGCCGGCCCGTTCCCCAAACCGGCGACGGAGTCACACACGGAAGAGCAGACGCAGGTTGCCCTGACACCCTGGTCACTATCGCCCCTCTAGATCCATGGCCACACGTTGCCAAGCATCGGACAATAGGTCCTCGGGCCGGAAGCCCCCGACCGACCGAGGCGGTCGCCGGCACCCCGTCTGCTACCACCCCAAAAGGAAAGCGTCGGCCATAGCCCCCGGCTGTGACTTCCAGCCCGGCCATACGCCCAGCTCGAACCAGATCTGGGCCAAAGCATGTGCCACCATGATGAGCCCCATGATGGAAATATGCCATGGCACTCCATGCATGTGTCTAGGCCGTGACACCAATATGTTTAAAAATTTCTTCCAATTTACTGCACATGGAATTAACTCGCACACAAGTACACAAATATAATTTTTCAAACCGTCATGGTTAGCCGTTGCATGTAGATGTAGTTCAAATTTGAATTATGATCATTAAATGGCTAGAAAATCACTTAAATGTCTTTAAAAGGTCAAATGACCCCTGAAATTTTCTAATTTTTCACATGACAGTTGTATTAGTGCACGTCAACTGTAGAAAAAATTTGAAGGCCGTAAGAGGAAGCTATCTCCCGTTCGTCATCAAACATGCATTGTTCCCTATCGGAACCACGAGCCTTCTAGTGAGGTGCTCCGGTTTGTGACGGGTGTGTGTCCAAACTTTCGTAAAACATGCCAATTTTTTTACCACGTCATTTTGGTGGCATGACATTACATCTAGCAAGGTTTCATGCATTTCTGATCTCTTTTTTAATTTTTTGGAATTTAAATGCCATGGCACTCCATGCTTTGTGTCATAGCCGTGAGACCAATATATTTGAAAATTCCTTCCAATTTACTGCACATGGAATTAACACTCACACAAGTACACAAATATGATTTTTCAAACCATTGTGGTTAGCCGTTGCATGTAGATGTAGTTCAAATTTGAATTACGGTCATTAAATGGCTAGAAAATCACTTAAATATCTTTAAAAGGTCAAATGACCCCTGAAATTTTTCAAATTTTCAAATAGCAGTTTTATTAGTGCATGTTAATTGTAGAAATTTTTTGAAGGCCATAAGAGGAAGCTATCGCCCGTTCGCCATCAAACATGCATTGTTCCCTCTCGGAACCACGAGCCTTCTAGTGAGTTGCTCCGGTTTGTAAGGGGTGTGTGTCCAAACTTTTATCAAACATGCCGATTTTTTTACCGCGTCATCTTGGTGGCATGACATTACACCAAGCAAGGTTTCATGTGTTTTTGATCTTTTTTTTAACTTTTTTGAATTTAAATGCCATGGCACTCCATGCTTTGTGTCATAGCCGTGAGACCAATATGTTTGAAAATTCCTTCCAATTTACTGCACATGGAATTAACTCGCACACAAGTACACAAATATGATTTTTCAAACCGTTGTGGTTAGCCGTTGCATGTAGATGTAGTTCAAATTTGAATTACGGTCATTAAATGGCTAGAAAATCACTTAAATATCTTTAAAAGACAATGACCCCTGAAATTTTCCAAATTTTCAAATGACAGTTGTATTAGTGCACGTTAACTGTAGAAATTTTTTGAAGGCCGTAAGAGGAAGCTATCGCCCGTTCGTCATCAAACATGCATTGTTCCCTCTCGGAACCACGAGTCTTCTAGTGAGTTGCTCCGGTTTGTGAGGGGTGCGTGTCCAAACTTTTGTCAAACATGCCAATTTTTTTTACCACGTCATCTTGGTGGCATGACATTACATCAAGCAAGGTTTCATGTGTTTCTGATCTTTTTATATTTTTTTGGAATTTAAATGCCATGGCACTCCATGCTTTGTGTCATAGCCGTGAGACCAATATGTTTGAAAATTCCTTCCAATTTACTGCACATGGAATTAACTCGCACACAAGTACATAAATATGATTTTTCAAACCGTCATGGTTAGCCGTTGCATGTAGATGTAGTTCAAATTTGAATTACGGTCATTAAATGGCTAGAAAATCACTTAAATGTCTTAAAAGGTCAAATGACCCCTGAAATTTTCCAAATTTTCAAATGACAGTTGTATTAGTACTACAAATTTTCTCGTACATTTAAAACATCATCCATTGCCACTTTACTCCAAATTCGTCTTTCACAGCTAATAAAAAATATCAACAACATCACACACAGTTGTTTTGCAGGAACCGTTTGCGATGAAAATTCGTGGGTCTATTTAAGTCTTCCTCCTTAAGCTTCGCCGGCTCGTCTGCTCTAGTGCCGGCAACCCCCGAATCCATGAATCCCGATCCCCATTCCCGCAACCCCTTCTTGCAAAAGATGACGCCGTGGAAACGCTTTGTGAGGGCCCGTACGGTGGCCGCGTCCTCCCCGAGCGCCGCCGCCCGCGCCGAGAATGCGGTCGCCTACGCCGAGAGTGTCGCGCATCCGCATTGAGCGCAGCCGCATCCGCTGAGAGGGCGTCTGCGGCAGCCGACGAGGCAGCTGCAGCAGCAGCTGCTGCGACGGCGGCTGCAAACGCCGAGAGCGCTCGACCTGCCGTCCGTGCCGCCGATGTCGCCCTGGCCCGGGTCGAGGCCATCCACACCAAGATCGAGGACGCACACGCCAAGATATTCCAGGCCACCTCGGAATCCAGCATGCAACCCACGTCCGAAAAGGTAGCGGTGGCCATGGAGCACCTGCTTCCTCACGAGAACACCGAGCGGGAGCTGGAGATGCAGGAGGCGGCGGAGATCAAGGAGCGCCGGGAAGAGGAGTTGTGCGTGGCCGAGGTCGAGGTAGAGAAGAGTCTGTCCGTCGAGGAATTGGCGGTGGAGTACCAACGCGAGCTCTGGCGCAGCCACTACTACGAGTACTACAACCTTGAGGGCGGCACCGAGGACGAGGACCAGGACGAGGACGAGGACGCGGTCGACTTCAGCAGGGGGGACGCGGAGTCCACCAACGGCGGCATGTCACCAGGACAAGTCATTGACGTCTCATCTCACACCGGCGATGCATAGGCCGGCGCAGCGGTGGCTTTGTTAAAATTATGCGTACTTAGGCTTTATTTTTAATGCTGGTCTTTTGTTAGAGCAATGTTTAGGTCAACTGGCTCTGTTTAATTACTAGAATTGCTCGATTCAGTAAGTATGGTATGTGTGCTGTACGCTCTTTTGTGTGCCCAAATTAGCAAGCGATGTTAAATTATGCAATGACGTGGATGAGGACAGTACCCAGGGAAATTTCCACCAAAATTTGAATTATCAAACTCATCCCATGCGCGTAAAGCAGAAGAATCATTTGCGATGCACACAATCGTTCAAAGTGAATGGTGTCCGGCGGCACCGCGCGCAAAGTTTCCCTCCACATTTCGAAAATTTTGGCCTACCGCCGAAATATCTACCCCCCCTTCCCCACCCCCTTTTTTCCCCGACCACAAGTCACATTTCCCCTGTTTCCTCCTTCCTTCCTTCCGAAGCTATAGCTACTTCCTCGCTTTCTTCCTCGTTCTCGCCGTCTTGCATCCTACCGCCGGGGTCGCCATGGTCTTCTTCAATGACCTCTCCAGCGGTTTCTCCTCCTCCGACGAATTTTTCAGCACCCGGGTATGCCTCTCTTCTCTCTCTCGGGTTATGACTTGGAATGAAGGATTTTAACCTGGCGGTCGATTTGAGTCATTTCTTCCTCTTGTAGCTCCCTAGGACCATCAGTTGCAACGAATGGAGCGGGGTGGCTGAAGATCTGCCTGCTCGTTGTCACCATCAATCTCCATGCGTGAAGCTAGTTGCGTTTGACTCTGTGGACAGTGGGAGGAAATTTCTGGCATGTGCAGAGAAGGTTAGCCCCACTTTCGTTGTTACAAATCATTTGTTAGATGCGATTCAGACACTGTCATTGTGTTATGTTATTGTGGATGTTAAGACAGTGTCACAGTTTGTACCTAGTATCTAAAAATATTGCCATCTCATCAGCGGTGCCATTAGAAAATTATTTGGCACTGCTTCAGCAGTTTGTGCAGCCAACTTTGGTCCACACATCCGAGCAGCCAAGCAGTAAAATACTAAATCTTTATGGCACGAAGGAACTAGGCATCGGAGCAACTAGGTGCTCCGAAGTCCGGGTCCCTGATTTTTTTTCGCTGCATCGGCTCGCCAGTGCAGGGCACCGATGCCAAATGTAGCAACAGTTGTCTTTACACCGGTTTTGGCATACACAGTGGACGGCCTTAGTGCTATTAGTTCTATGTTACTAAATTTGTGAATATACACACCTGTTAGTACCAATTTGATGTCATCCAAACACTGTCGCTATGCTGATGCAATTATATTTAGCTTCCTCATAAAATGTTCAATTTGTTATTTATAGTACATAACTAAGAACTTGTAGTGTTGTTGTAGTTAATTATAGCTTCTAATGTTTCAGAATTTGGTTGTTGTCTCAGTAGCAATTAATTCATTTGCACATTGATCTTTTTGAGAAGATATGTCATAATTAACCTGTTTCTTCAGTTTATCAAAATATGTATTTGGTGATTTTCTATGTTGCTAGAAACCCATTTCCCCTACAATTGTTACCGATCTAGTTTTAAATATTATAGGATGAACAGAAGTGTTCTTACCTGGAGTGGGTTGATCAAGAGTGGCCACAGTCTTTAAAGATGTGCCTAGTAAAGCTCTGGAGCATGTATGAGGAAGAGAATAGAGGTAGGCTTAGAGAAAGTGTTATCAATGCTGAAGAATATTTGAAGATGCGGGATAAAAAGAGGAAGATGGAGAATGAGCTTAGATTTTTTAAATCAGACTTTGCTAAGATGGTGTTGGCGAAGGAGGAGGCACTTTCCCAGTTGGCCAGTGCAAAACATGTTCTTACTGAACTGAAAGCAGAGGTGGATAAGACGAGCCTGGATGATCTCGATTAGGGAAATGAATATATTGTTCTAATATTGTTCTTATGAAGGTGAACTAGCTATATGCTGTACTGTGCTGCTTTCAGGTTGCTATCGTACTGTGATGTTAAAATATATTTATGTGCCTGATATGAAATTGGCAAACAGCTGTTCGATATGAAATGTGAATTTGCGTAATACTGGAGTTATTAATTATAATCTAATAAACCTGCTAAATGGGTCATGGAACTTTGCAAACGGTTCTATCAGTAAAAGCGCTTGTGATGGATAGCCCGATGCCATACAGTTTTCTTCACCAAATCATGTGTGATGTAGTTGAATAAAAGCAAACGGTTAACCGAGGCAGAGCGTGTGTGATAGTTACACCTATCACACACGAGGCTATACATAAAACTGTGTGGGATGTATATACGAACGGAAACGTTTTCCCTGGATTGACTGTGTGGGATGTACATATGAACGGAACGTTTTCCCTGGATTGACTGTGTGGGATGTACATAAGAACGGAAACGTATTCCTTGGAGTGACTGTGTGGAATGTACATAACAAACGGAAACATTTGTTTGGGACTGACTATGTGGGATGTACTTACGACCGAAACCGGTTGGGCCTGTATAATCGTATTTCATCGCTCGCCCGTCGCACACGACCTCATTTTGTCGAGCGTGTGTGCCAGGAGGGCATATCCCCGACGGTTTCTGGGTCATTTGGGAAGGACCCCCCTATCGCAGTCACTCACTTGGCGACGGTTCGAAACACCGTCGCGGAAAGGGGTTAAAAACCATTTGTATAGCACCTCGTTGTACCAGTGTGATACACATATTCATAATATTGATGCCAAAAGATGCAAAGTTGATAATGATAGTGCAACATACTTGTGGCACTGCCGTTTAAGTCATATTGGTGTAAAGCGCATGAAGAAACTCCATACAGATGGACTTTTGGAATCACTTGATACTTGCGAACCATGCCTCATGGGTAAGATGACTAAAACTCCATTCTCCGGAACAATGGAGCGAGCTAATGACTTATTGAAAATAATACATATCGATGTATGCAGTCCGATGAGTGTTGAGGCACGCGGCGGGTATCGTTATTTTTTGGCCTTCACAGATGATTTGAGTAGGTATGGGTATATCTACTTGATGAAACACAAGTCTGAAACATTTGAAAAGTTCAAAGAATTTCATAGTGAAGTGGAGAATCATCGTAACAAGAAAATAAAGTTTCTACTATGTGATCGCGGAGGCGAATATTTAAGTTACGAGTTTGGCCTTCATTTAAAACAATGTGGAATTGTTTCACAACTCACACCACCTGGAACACCACAACATAATGGTGTGTACGAACGTCGTAACCGTACTTTATTAGATATGGTGCGTTCTATGATGTCTCTTACCGATTTGCCTTTATCATTTTGGGGTCATGCATTAGAGACAGCCGCATTCACGTTAAATAGGGCACCGTCTAAATCCGTTGAGACAACACCGTATGAACTATGGTTTGACAAGAAACCTAAGCTATCATTTCTTAAAGTTTGGGGATGCGACGCTTATGTCAAAAGGCTTCAGCCTGATAAGCTCGAACCCAAATCAGAGAAGTGCGTCTTCATAGGATACCCTAAAGAAACTATTGGGTACACCTTCTACCACAGATCCGAAGGCAAGATCTTTGTTGCTAAAAATGGGTCATTTCTAGAGAAGGAGTTTATGTCGAAAGAAGTGAGTGGGAGGAAAGTAGAACTTGATGAGGTAATTGTACCTTCTCTCGAATTGGAAAATAGCACATCAGAGAAAACCGTTCCCGTGATGCCTACACCAACTAGAGAGGAAGCTAATGATGATGATCATGAAACTTTGGATCAAGTTACTACTGAACTTCGTAGGTCGACCAGAACACGTTCCGCACCAGAGTGGTACGGTAATCCTGTCCTGGAAGTCATGTTGTTAGACAACGACGAACCTACGAACTATGAAGAAGCTATGATGAGCCCAGATTCCGACAAATGGCTTGAGGCCATGAAATCTGAGATAGGATCCATGTATGAGAACAAAGTGTGGACTTTGGTGGACTTGCTCAATGATCGGTAGGCCACTGAAAATAAATGTATCTTCAAGAGGAAGACGGACACTGATGGTAATATCACTGTTTACAAAGCTCGACTTGTCGCGAAAGGTTTTCGACAAGTTCAAGGGGTTGACTACGATGAGACTTTCTCACCCGTAGCGATGCTTAAGTCTGTCCGAATCATGTTAGCAATTGCCACATTTTATGATTATGAAATCTGGCAAATGGACGTCAAAACTGCATTCCTTAACGGATTTCTTAAAGAAGAGTTGTATATGATGCAACCAGAAGGTTTTGTTGATCCTAAAGGTTCTAACAAAGTGTGCAAGCTCCAGCGATCCATCTATGGACTGGTGCAAGCATCTCGGAGTTGGAATATATGCTTTAATGAGGTGATCAAAGCATATGGTTTTATACAGACTTATGGTGAAGCCTGTATTTACAAAAATGTGAGTGGGAGCTCTGTAGCATTTCTGATATTATATGTGTATGACATATTGTTGATTGGAAATGATATAGAATTTCTGGATAGCATAAAAGGATACTTGAATAAGAATTTTTCAATGAAAGACCTCGGTGAAGCTACTTACATATTGGGCATCAAGATCTATAGGGATAGATCGAGACGCTTAATAGGACTATCACAAAGCACATACCTTGGCAAAGTTTTGAAGAAGTTCAAAATGGATCAGTCAAAGAAAGGGTTCTTGCCTGTGTTGCAAGGTGTGAAGTTGTGTAAGACTCAAAGCCCGACCACGTCAGAAGATAGAGAGAGAATGAAAGCCATTCCCTATGCCTCAGCCATAGGTTCTATAAAGTATGCCATGCTGTGTACCAGACCTGTTGTGTGCCTTGCCATGAGTTTGGCAAGGGGGTACAATAGTGATCCAGGAGTGGATCACTGGATAGCGGTCAAAATTATCGTTAGGTACCTAAAGAGGACTAAGGAAATGTTTCTCGGTTATGGAGGTGATAAAGAGTTCATCGTAAAGGGTTATGTTGATGCAAGCTTTGACACCAATCCGGATGACTCTGAGTCTCAATCTGGATACGTATTGAACGTGGGAGCAATTAACTAGAGTAGCTCCATGCAGAGCATTGTAGACATAGAAATTTGCAAAATACATACGGATCTGAATGTGGCAGACCCATTGACTAAACCCCTCTCACAAGCAAAACATGATCACACCTTAGTACTCTTTGGGTGTTAATCACATGGCGATGTGAACTAGATTATTGACTCTAGTAAACTCTTTGGGTGTTAGTCACATGGCGATGTGAACTATGGGTGTTAATCACATGGCGATGTGAACTAGTTTATTGACTCTAGTGCAAGTGGGAGACTGATGGAAATATGCCCTAGAGGCAATAATAAAGTTGTTATTATTATATTTCCTTATTCATGATAAAGGTTATTATTCATGCTAGAATTGTATTGACCTAAAACTTAAATACATGTATGGATACATAAACAAATACCGTGTCCCTAGTGAGCCTCTACTAGACTAGCTCGTTCATCAAAGATGGTTAAGGTTTCCTAACCATGGACATGAGTTGTCACTTGATAACGGGATCACATCATTAGGAGAATGATGTGATGGACAAGACCCATCCGTTAGCTTAGCATATGATCATTCAGTTTAGTGCTACTGCTTTCTTAATGTCAAATACATATTCCTTCGACCATGAGATCATGCAACTCCCGGATACCGGAGGAATACCTTGTGTGCTATCAGACGTCACAACGTAACTAGGTGATCATAAAGATGCTCTACAGGTATCTCCGAAGGTGTCTGTTGAGTTGGCGTGAATCGAGATTGGGATTTGTCACTCCGTGTGACGGAGAGGTATCTCCGGGCCCTCTCGGTAATACACATCACAAGAAGCTTACAAGCAAAGTGACTAAATAGTTAGTTATGAGATGATGTATTACAGAACGAGTAAAGAGACTTGCCAGTAACGAGATTGAACTAGGTATGGAGATACCGACGATCGAATCTCGGGCAAGTAACATACCGACAGACAAAGGGAAATACGTATGTTGTCATAAAGGTTCGACCGATAAAGATCTTCGTAGAATATGTAGGAACCAATATGGGCATCCAAGTCCCGCTATTGGTTATTGACCGGAGAAGCGTCTCAGTCATGTCTACATCATTCTCGAACCCGTAGGGTCCGCACGCTTAACGTTCGTGGACGATATAGTATTATATGAGTTATGTGAAATAGTGACCGAATGTTGTTCAAAGTCCCGGATGAGATCACGAACATGAAGAGGAGCTCCGAAATGGTCCGGAGGTAAAGATTGATATATAGGACGATACTATTTGGTCTCTGGAAAGGTTTCAGAATGCACCGGGTATTTATTGGATCACTGGAAGGGGTTCTGGGAAGGCCACGGGGAGTTATTGGGCTTATTGGGCCAACGAGGGAAGCACACCAGCCCACAAGGGGCTGGTGCTCCCCACCTCTAGGCCGCCGGCCCTAGGGAAGGAAAGGGAGGAGGGCTAGCCCCTGCTGCCTTCTCCTCCACATGAGAGAAAGGAAAGGGGGGCGCCTCCCCTCCTGCCTTCTCCCCAGGCGCCAAAGAAGGAAGGGCGGGGGCGCGGCCAGGGTTGGCCGCCGGCCCCCTTGGGGGCGCCCTAGGCTGTCTCCCCTCCTCCCCTGATCCTCCTTTTTTGATGTCTTGAATCCTTGTCAGTATTTTCCCCAAAGAGTAAGGGATGATGCAGTACAACTAAGGTAGGTATATCCCTTAGTTATGAAACCAAGGTTATCGAACCAGTAGGAGAACCAAGAAACACTATGTAAACGGTACCTGCACACAAAGAACAAATACTTGCAACCCAACGCGAAAGAGGGGTTGTCAATCCCTCTTGGGTAAAAGATTTGTAAAGTGATAGATTGGTAGATGCAAATAAAATAAAGGCAAATAAAATTCAGCGAGGTATTTTTGGGTTTTTGGTAATATAGATCTGAAAATAAAAGATGCAAATAAATAAAAAGGCAAATAGCAATATAGATCTTAAAATATATGATGAGAAAATAGACCCGGGGGCTGTAGATTTCACTAGTGGCTTCTCTCGAGAAAATAGCTTACGGTGGGTAAACAAATTACTGTTGGGCAATTGATAGAACCTCAAATAATTATGACGATATCCAGGCAATGATCATTATATAGGCATCACGTCCAAGATTAGTAGACCGACTCCTGCCTGCATCTACTACTATTACTCCACACATCGACCGCTATCCAGCATGCATCTAGTGTATTAAGTTCATGGAGAAATGGAGTAATGCATTAAGAATGATGACATGATGTAGACGAGATCTATTCATGTAGGAATAGCCCCCATCTTGTTATCCTTAATAGCAACGATACATACGTGTCTTGCTGCCCCTTCTGTCACTGGGAAAGAACACCGTACGATCGAACCCATCACAAATCACCTCTTCCCATGGCAAGAAAAATCGATCTAGTCGGCCTAACTAAACCAAAGATTCGAAGAAGAAATACGAGGCTATAAGTAATCATGCATATAAGAGATCAAAGAAACTCAAATAACTTTCATGGATATAAAGATCTGATCATAAACTCAAAGTTCATCGGATCCCAACAAACACACCGCAAAAAGAGTTACATCAAATAGATCTCCAAGAGACCATTGTATTGAGAATCAAAAAGAGATAAGAAGCTATCTAGCTACTGCCTACGGACCCGTAGGTCTACAATGAACTACTTATGCATCATCGGAGAGGCACCAATGAGGATGATGAACCCCTCCGTGATGGTGTCTAGATTGGATCTGGTGGTTCTGGAACTTGCGGCGGCTGGAATTGTATTTCATCCACTCCCCTAGGGTTTTTGTATTTTCGGGGTATTAATAGAGCAAAGAGGCGGTGCGGGAGGCGGCCGAGGTGGGCACAACCCACCAGGGCGCGCCTGGGCCCCCAGGCGCGCCCATGTGGGTTGTGCTCCCCTCGGAGCCCCCCTCTGGTACTTCTTTGGCCCAACAGGTGTCTTCTGGTCTAGAAAAATTCTCCAAAATGTTTCGCTGCGTTTGGACTCCGTTTGGTACTGATATTCTGCGAAGTAAAAAACAAGCAAAAAATAGCAACTGGCACTGGGCACTATGTCAATAGGTTAGTCCCAAAAAATGATATAAAGTTGCTATAAAATGATTATAAAACATCCAAGAATGATAATATAACAGTGTGGAACAATCAAAAATTATAGATATGTTGGAGACGTATCAGCATCCCCAAGTTTAATTCCTGCTCGTCCTCGAGTAGGTAAATGATAAAAACAAAAAATTTGATGTGGAATGCTGCCTATCATGTTCATCACATTCTTTTCTTTTGTAGCATGGACATATGGACTTTTATATGGTTCAAAGAAATAGTCTAGTTTTGACATGAAGATTTCAATACTCAAGCATATCAACAAGCAACCATGTCTTTCAAAATATCAACACTAAAGAAAGTTATCCCTAGACCATCATGCTCAATCATTGATCCATTCATGAAACACACTCGCATATTAGCTACATCCAATGCTCAAGTACGATCATAGTGCCCCTTAGTTGGTGCTTTATAAGAGAAGATGGAGACTCAAAATATAAAAAAATGCATAAAGTAAATAGAAGGGCCCTTCGCAGAGGGAAGTAGGGATCTGTAGAGGTGCAGAGCTCAAAGCTTAAATTGAGAGATAATTTTTTTGAGAGGCATACTTTTCCCGTCAATGAAAACGACCGAGTAATTCCCAACTATTTCCATGCTAGATATATCATAGGCGGTTCCCAAACAGAAAATAAAGTTTATTCCTTTTTCCACCATTCTTTCACATTCCACGGCTAGCCGTATCCACGAGTACCGTCCATACCAACACTTTCCAAGGAATTTATTATTTGACAACATAAAGTAAATTCATTTTTCATTTCGGGACTGGGCATCCCTAATACCTTTGCCGTACTCTCGTGCAATGACAAGTGAATAAACACTCATCTTGAGAATAACACATCTAGCATGGAAAATATTGGCCACCCCCCGCCGCTTCATGAGCGGTACGAGCACACAAAAAGGAAATTATTTTGAAAATTAGAGATGGCAGATACAAATTTGCTTAGAACGGCACGGAAATACCGCATATAGGTAGGTATGGTGGAGTCATGTGGCAAAACTGGGTTTAAGGATTTTGGATGCACAAGTAGTATTTCTACTTAGTACAAGTGAAGGCTAGCAAAAAGATTGAGAAGCAACCAACCAAAAAACGAAAAATCACATAAGCGAGCATTAAGCATAACTAACACCAAGTAATGCACCACAAGTAGGATGTAATTTCATTGCATAACTATTGACTTTCGTGCTTGCATAGGGAATCACAAACCTTAACATCAATATTCTTACTAAAGCATAATTACTCATCAACATGACTCACATATCACTGTCATCATATCTCAAAACTATTACAAAGAATCAAGTTTATTTTGTCCAATGATCTTCATGAAAGTTTTATTTATATCCCTCTTGAATATCTATCACTTTGGGACTAGTTTTATATGTTTCTTTTGCTAAGCTCAAACAAATTTAAGTGAAGAACATGAGCATAAAGATTTTCATCTCTCAAAATAATACAAGTGAAGCATGAGAGAATTTCTTCAAAGTTACTAACTCTCAAATAAATCTAAGTGAAGCATGAGAGCATTTCTTCAAAATTATTAAAGCACACCGTGAACAAAAAGATATAAGTGAAGCACTAGAGCAATTCCATAGCTCAAAAAATTTAAGTGAAGCATAAAGAGCAATTCTAACAAATCATAGCATAATTTTGGCTCTCTCAAATAGGTGTGTCTAGCAAGGATGCTTGTGACAAACTAAAAAGCAAAACAATCAAAGACTCATATAATACAAGATGCTCCAAGCAAAACTCATGATATGTGACGAATAAAAATATAGCTCCAAGTAAAATACCGATGGTCATTAGAAGAAAGAGGGGATGCCACTCAGGGGCATCCCCAAGCTTAGTTGCTTGTTTCTCCTTGAATAATATCTTGGGGTGCCATGGGGCATCCCCAAGCTTGAGCTCTTGTTACTCCTTATTCCTTCATCCATCGTGATCTCACCCAAAACTTGAAAACTTCAATCACACAAAACTTAACAAAACCTTCGTGAGATCCGTTAGTATAAGAAAACTAATCTTCACTTTAAGTACTGTTACAAACCCATTCATATTTTATTATTGCATTATATCTACTGTATTCTATTTTTACCATGGCTTATACACCCCGATACAATCCATAGATTCATCAAAATAAGCACACAATGCAAAGAAAATAGAATCTGTCAAAAACAGAACAGTCTGTAAAGATGTGAATTGTTCTCATACTTATGTAACTCCAAATTCTGAAAAATTAGGAAAACAGAGGTAATTTATATATCAATCTTTTTTAAAAAATTCAGAATTTTTCGTCGCCTCTGTGAATTTAAACAATTCTGTTACTGGACGCATAAGTTTCTATTTTTCAACAGGATCAAATCAACTATCACCAAAGCTATCCCAAAGGCTTTACTTGGCACAAACACTAATTAAAACATAAAAAACACAATCATAAGAGTAGCATAATTGTGCAAACACTAAAAAACAGAAATAAAAATGCAAAATAATTTTTATTCATTGGGTTGCCTACCAACAAGCGCGATCGTTTTATGCCCCTAGCTAGGCATAATGCAAGGTTTCAAGTATTGTCATCTTTGGTTCTAGATCCATAGGATGCCCTCATGATTGATTCATATGGTGGCTTAATTCTTGTTCTAGGAAAGTGTTCCATACCCTTTCTTAGTGAAAATTGGAATTTAATATTGCCTTCATTCATATCAATCACGTCACCTATAGTGCGTAAAAACGGTCTACCAAGTATAATTGGACAAGACGGATTGCAATCAATATAAAAAACAATAAAATATATGGGCACATAATTCCTATTTGCAAGAATAATAACATCATTAATTCTTCCCAAAGGCTTTTTAATAGTAGAATCCGCTGAGTGCAAATTAACAGAACATTCTTCAATATCGGTAAGACCAAGCACATCGCATAAAGATTTCGGAAATTGTGGAAACACTAGCACCCAAATCACATAAAGCAAAACACTCATAATTTTTAATCTTGAATTTAATAGTAGCTTCCCATTCATCATGTAATTTTCTAGGAATTGAAACTTCTAACTCCAACTTTTCTTCAAAAGCTTTCATCATGGCATCAACGATATGTTTAGTAAAAACTTTATTTTGTTCACAGGCATGAGGTGAATTTATCATGGATTGCAACAAAGAAATACATTCAATCAAAGAGCAACTATCATAATTAAAGCCTTTGTAATCCAAAAGAGTGGGCACATCACTAGTTAAAGTTTTGACCTCTCCAAACCCACTTTTATCAATTTTTTCATCAAGTATTTCACCCTCCGAATTATCAGGATGCCTTCTAGCTAAAGTTGACTCTTCTCCAGTCCCTTTATCATCAATTTTAATTTTACTAAACAAGGAATCAATAGAGGAAACACCAATTACTTTAAGATCTTCATCATTTTTATGAAAGCAATCACTAGAAAACGCTCTTTCTAAAAATTCTCTTTTAGCTCTAAGCATAGCGGTTCTTTTCTTACTTTCATCCATAAAAACATATAAAACTTTAATTGATTCATCAACCTTGGGTACAAAAATTTTCATCTTGATATTTTCTACATCATGAGAAATTCTATCAATGCTTCTAGACATATCATCAATCTTATTCAATTTTTCTTCTGTCGTAGCATTGAAAACCTTTTGAGCATTGATAAATTCTTTAATATTATTCTCAAGATCAGATGTGTTCCTATTATTATTGTCAGAAGAATTACCATAGGAATTGCCATAATTATTAGAGGAATTTCTAGGAAAAGGCCTAGGATTAAAATTACCTCTATAAGCATTGTTGTTGAAATTGTTTCACGAGATAAAATTCACATCTACGGCATCACTATTTTGCTCAATCAAAGTAGGTAAAGGCACATCATTAAGATCAATAGGAGTATTTTTATTAGCAACCAATTTCATAAGAGCATCGACCTTTTCACTCAACGTGCTAATTTCTTCAACCGAATTAACTTTTTTACTAGTAGGTGCTCTTTCGGTATGCCATTGTGAATAATTTGCCATGATGTTATCTAGCAATTTAGTAGCTTCACCCAAAGTAATTTCCATAAAAGTACCACCCGTGGCAGAATCTAAAAGATTTCTAGAAACAAAGTTCAATCCCGCATAAATTTTTTGTATGATCATCCAAAGATTTAAACCACGAGTAGGACAATTTCTTAGCATCAATTTCATTCTTTCCCAAGATTGTGCAACATGTTCATGCTCAAGTTGCTTAAAATTCATAATTTGGGTTCTAAGAGAAATATTTTTCGCGAGCGGAAAATACTTAGTAATGAAAGCATCTTTGCACTTATTCCAAGAATCGATACTATTGCGAGGCAAAGAAGAAAACCAAATTTTTGCACGATCCCTCAAAGAAAAAGGAAATAATTTCAACTTCACAATATCATTGTCCACTTCTTTTGCATATCGCACAATTCTACGAATTTGTTTAGATGGGACGCGACATCCTCATTAGGAGTACCGGAAAATTGATCTTTCATGACAAGATTCAATAAAGCGGCATTAATATCACAAGATTCCGCACTAGTGGCGGGAGGAGCAATCGGAATGCTAATAAAATCATTGTTATTGGTATTGGAAAAATCACACAACTTGGTGTTTTCTTGAGTCATCGTGACTACGCAAACAAGATTGCACACAAAAACAGATCTGACAAGAAAAACGGCGAACGGGAAAAAGAGGGCGAATAAAACGACAATTTTTTGTGAAGTGGGGGAGATGAAAATGAGAGGCATATGGCAAATAATGTAAATTGCAAGGAGATGATATTTGTGATTAGGAACCTGATAGATGTTAATGATGCCTCCCCGGCAACGGCGCCAGATCTTTGATCCTCCCTTTTTGATGTCTTGAATCCGTGTCATTTTTTGCCCCAAAGAGTAAGGGATGATGCAGTACAGTTAAGGTAGGTAGACCCCTCAGTTATGAAACCAAGGTTATCGAACCAGTAGGAGAACTAAGCAACACTATGTAAATGATACCTGCACACAAAGAACAAATATTTGCAACCCGACGCGAAAGAGGAGTTGTTAATCCCTCTCGGGTAAAAGATTGGTAGATGCAAATAAAATAAAGGCAAATAAAATTCAGCGAGGTATTTTTGGGTTTTTGGTAATATAGATCTGAAAATAAAAAATGCAAATAAATAAAAAGGCAAATAACAATATAGATCTGAAAATATATGATGAGAAAATAGACCCGGGGGCCGTAGATTTCACTAGTGGCTTCTCTCGAGAAAATAGCATACGGTGGGTAAACAAATTACTGTTGGGCAATTGATAGAACCTTAAATAATTATGACGGCAATGATCATTATATAGGCATCACGTCCAAGATTAGTAGGTCGACTCCTGCCTGCATCTACTAATATTACTCCACACATCGACCGCTATGCAGCATGCATCTAGTGTATTAAGTTCATGGAGAAACGGAGTAATGCATTAAGAACAATGACATGATGTAGACGATACCTATTCATGTAGGAATAGCCCCCATCTTGTTATCCTTAATAGCAATGATACATACGTGTCTTGCTGCCCCTTCTGTCACTGGGAAAGAACACCGTACGATCGAACCCATCACAAAGCACCTCTTCCCATGGCAATAAAAATCGATCTAGTCGGCCTAACTAAACCAAAGATTCAAAGGAGAAATATGAGGCTATAAGTAATCATGCATATAAGAGATCAAAGAAACTCAAATAACTTTCATGGATATAAAGATCTGATCATAAACTCAAAGTTCATCGGATCCCAACAAACACACCGCAAAAAGAGTTACATCAAATAGATCTCCAAGAGACCATTGTATTGAGAATCAAAAAGAGAGAAGAAGCCATCTAGCTACTGCCTACGGACCCGTAGGTCTACAATGAACTACTAACGCATCATCGGAGAGGCACCAATGAGGATGATGAGCCCCTCCGTGATGGTGTCTAGATTGGATCTGGTGGTTTTGGAACTTGCGGCGGCTGAAATTGTGTTTCGTCCACTCCCCTAGGGTTTGTGTATTTTTGGGGTATTAATAGAGCAAAGAGGCGGTGCGGGACGCGGCCGAGGTGGGCACAACCCACCAGGGCGCGCCTGGGCCCCCAGGCGCGCCCAGGTGGGTTGTGCTCCCCTCGGAGCCCCCCCTCTGTTACTTCTTTGGCCCAACAGGTGTCTTATGGTCCAAACAAATTCTGCAAAAAGTTTTGCTTGGTTTGGAATCCGTTTGGTACTGATATTCTGCGAAGTAAAAAACAAGCAAAAAACAGCAACTGGCACTGGGCACTATGTCAATAGGTTAGTCCCAAAAAATGATATAAAATTGCTATAAAATGATTATAAAACATCCAAGAATGATAATATAACAACATGGAACAATAAAAAATTATAGATATGTTGGAGACGTATCATCCCCCCACCTATATATATGAGAGGAGGGAGAGGGGCAACACACACCACGATCCCCAAGCAGTGTGCGGCGCCCCGTCTCCCTCTAGTTCTAGTTCCTCCTCCGTCCACGTCCGTTGTGCTTGGCGAAGCCCTGCGGATAGTTTCACCACCTCCGTCACCACACCGTCGTGCTACTGGACTCATCTACTACTTCACCCAACTTGCTAGATCAAGAAGGTGAGGACGTCATCGAGTTGAACGTGTGCTGAACGCGGAGGTGCCGTACATTCGGTACTTGATCGAGCGGATCGTGAAGGTGTATGACTACATCAACCGTGTTGATAAACACTTCCGCTTAACGGTCTACGAGGGTACGTAGACATACTCTGCCTCTCATAGCTATGCATCTTCATGGATAGATCTTGCGTGTGCGTAGATTTTTTTTTGTTTTCCATGCAACATTCCCCAACACCCCAAGGGCGGGCAGGGAGGGCACAGCGCCTGCCCTCCCAGCCGTGACTACCCACCACCACCAGCCCCCTCCGGTGGGACCACCCCCAACACACTGGCCGCGCCATCCTTCTGTAGAACGAGATCCAGAAGGAAGCAACACGGCCGAATCTTCGCCGAGCGTGTCGCGGCGGTGCACCACCACCTCCGAGCTTAGCAGCAGACGGAACTGGACGTCCCCGCTGGACTCCGCGCCCCCACGAGCGGCAGACCCGCGCCGCCTTAACCTCGAACATGGGAGGAAGGAGAGGCCCCATTACCGTCCACGTCGCACGGGCTTTGTCTGGCAGAAACCCTCCGACGACGGTGAGGGGGAGGAGCGGACAGAGAGAAGCTCTAGCGCCGGCGGCGGATCTGGCGCCCCCGAGATGCACGAGCAGGACACGTCGCGGGAGCGCGCGCCGGGGGGGGGGGATATTTCAAAATCTTCCGTTAAGTTTTGCGTGGCCGAATTTTTCCTATATCGGCGAGCATGCAGACCACAACAAGGTGTCGCCCCCCGTAATCCTCCTACCTTTGTGACGAGGTCACAAGGATATCTACCATCATCGCTCATCTCTTAATCCAATCGACTTGTGTAGGGCATTTTAAAGGCTGAGCTCTATGGATGCTTTAATTTCAAGAAAAATCAAAATTCAAACTTTCAGTTTCAAAAATTCTAAAAGCAAATATACATGGTACAAGGATGTAATATATATGTGTGCAAAATTTCATGATGAGATCCCATGAATTACGAGTTTCACACAAAAAACAAAATCATGGATTTGAGAATGTACAATACATGTGTTGAAAAGCCAAACTTTGTTTGTAGCTCTCATTTTAATTTATTTCATCATGAAAAGTTACACACATGTACATTATGTCTCTGGTATATGGGTATTTGTTTTTTTAATGTATAAATATGAATTTGAAATTTTCAAAATTAAGGCCTCCTTGGAGCTCTAACTCCAGTTGGCATTCTCAAATTGACTGGCCCTATTGTTGTCGTTAGTCTTCTTTTGCACTACAACATGCCTCTTGGCATCAACTCTCCATATCCTCTCACATTCGTAATCGACAATGCCACCCACCTTGCCTTGCCATGTTCGAAGATGCCACCCAGTTCGTCTCTCGTGCGAGGTGCCCCTCCCACTGCCCGGCTAGAGTCCCCACTCTTCAAGTGATGTCTCCATCCAAAAATAAGGGGCAAAGGAAAACGTATAGAATTGGTTGAGACCCTAAAAAGATATGTAGTTGCCTTAATAATAATATTAAACCTGATAATATAAAACTCACTGTTATCATGCATTTCACTTGCCAAAAGTTGTGCCACACACTTAATAGAAAAGTATCGAAATACTTCTATTATACATTTAAATTACATGACGAGTTAACCAAAAAATATGCGTGTGCTAGAAAATCCATATACATTGAGAGCACAGTATGATGTAAAAAAATAGAGAAATAAGTTGGAAATTGAGAACCAACTTGTGGTTGGATGGCTAGGAGGATGGTTATACCCCCAGCCCACTAGGGATCGAACCCCACAATTGACATATGTGTGTTTCATAAAGGCGGAATATTCCTAGGGAAGTGATGTTCCCATCGATAGCTAGGCGCTTGCGGTAACTTCATCAATCTCAAGACCCGCTGACTTAATCTCTTGGAGGTGATCATAAAGATAGGGTATGCATGTGTGCGTTCACATGGGTGGGTATATATATGTACGTGTATACGAGTGTCTGCGTATGTACCGTGTTTCTAAAGAAAGCTAGAATTCCAAAAAAATAAAAGCATCTCACCATTGACCTATTGGCCCTCTCTTTATTGGTAGTTAAGAACCAACAAAACTTTATAATTATACGAAACATGTCTCGATCATAGATTGTTAAATTTCTATCCGAATGAATCACATCCAGTAGGTTGTAGTCATATGGAAAATATTGAGTAGTTCGATGCCATTATGCTTGAGATCTCGACTGACCCCTACAGAGATACCCCCAACCCCAACCCGAGCCATAACTTATTGCGGCGGTCTCTAACACCCAACAAGAAGAAACAAATAAATAAGGCAAAATTGATTCAAACCCCCCAAAATATGGTGTTCTCTTGATAATAACAATGGTGGTAGTGGAAAATTACTATCGGGCATTTCGCTTGGTTAAAGTTGCCCTATTGCACTATTTAGAGTGTGCACTAAGACGCTTGTATTCTGTTATAAATGGCACTTCCTCTGTCCCGAAATAAGTGTCGCTGACTTAATACAATTTTGCACTAAAGTTGTACTAAATCAACGACACTTATTTTGGGACAGAGGAAGTACATGATATATTACTGTGAAAAATATAGATGTACTAGAAATTTATATAAAATATATAGCCATTAATGTAGTGGACCCTCTTTCAACAACAAGCACAACATAGTGTTGAAATCTTGATCTAGAGTCATAACAAACTGATAGAAAAGAGGAGCTTGATACCACGTACTTGCCCTGCTTGGGGCTCCAACACTAACTATTTGGTTTTGATCCCGGTTCCATAGCACATAATATATAAGGTAGAGTACACCCCCGTATGAGGTAGCAATCTCACACGGTAAGGCACGACCCACCCCAACTACCGATCCTGAAGTCGTACCGAGGGACCTGGAGTCCAGTTCCGCCGCCTTCCAGGTTAGTGTTGACAATCCTTGCACAACTTCATGACCCTGCTAACATCCACTCCGACTTTTCCACCATGCCTGCGACTAGCAGGCACAAGTTGTCGGGTTCGCCTGAGGTGGACACCACCATCACATGCATCACTCATTCTTCCACCCTTATGTAGGTGTTCGGCATTGTGAGACTAGGGCTCAATGGTTTCAACACTAAGGATTATGCCTAATAATGGTTCTAGATCTTCGTAATCTTCATTAGAACACTAATAAGCCTTGGTTTCATCCTAACCATTCAAGAAATGGGCCTATTTAAGTATGTTAAATGTCCATCATGATTAAAAGCTAATTATTTCTGGATAATGTTAACTAACCATGCCCTAAGCATTTTTGGACAATCCTAATGACTATGATTTAAGGTTGAGTTACAAATATATAAACACTAGAAAATTGAATAAAAGTATATCTGGCCTTTAATCTGGTGGACCCTTTTTTACCAACGATCCATAGTGGATGGATTTTTATAATTCTGCCAACTCGAACTTTAGCTAATAGATTGTTACAACTTGCACCTAAATAGATTTCAGCCAATGGATCTACATAATTGTGTCTAAACATGTCACAATTGATATACCACCCATTCATCAATCTTCTTAACTCAATTCGATGACATAAACATAGTCAGGTGACGTAAAAAATCAACACACACACTTTTTATATGAACATGTTGCCCTAGGTAAGACACACACAACTACATATACATCAATGTGGTCAAATCAACATGGAGCTTCTCTATAGGAAAACAAGAACCACTATCTCATATGGATAGTTTTATACGCCCCAAGACGTGTTGCGAAACCATATATTTAAAAATATCAACTCATACACGATCTCAAATCTTGTTAACATACTCATATTATATTATGGGCCGGTCCTGAGATTTCAGGGGCCCGGGGCGAAATGACAACCTAGGGCCTCTAAATATGAACATCAAAATAATATTTTTCAATTTTGAAAAGCTTCTTTGGAATGAACATTGTTCAAGTTTTATGTTTTTTTCTTGTTCAACATTATATTCAGAATATGTACTAGCAGGAATCACTAATGTTTTCTATAAGAAAATTGTTCGGACACTATCCTTCATTGATCTGTAAATCCATCTGCACTCGTTTACTACACTATTATACTCTTCTTTTCTTACTTTATTACGATCCTAATTAATCCAATAAAATTAACCATCTACACTAAGATTTAATTTTATGGGCTATGTTTTCACATCTGGTTGAAACCTATGTCTTCTAGGCATAGCCGGTCCCAAGCCCGGGTAAAGGAGGAGGGTTGTCATAGGCTTGGCGATCCAACGTAAAAACTAGTCAGTCTCATGGGTATGAAACCCATTTGAGCGAGAGTAGTACTAGGATGGGTGACCTCCTGTGAAGTCCTCGTGAAAGAGTTTCATATCTAAGGGTTGTGATAGGCTTGGCGAGCCAACGTAAAAACTAGCCAGTCCTTTGGGTATGAAACCCATTTGGGCGAGAGTAGTACTAGGATGGATGACCTCCTAGGAAGTCCTCGTGAAAGGGTTTCATATCTAGCCTATCTCAACTTGTTTGGGATAAGAGGCTTAGTAACAACGTTTTCACATCTGGTTGATGACTTCTCAAAAATATATTCAAAGCAGTTTCACATTGCATGAACAGTCGAACACACATCCACTACCTTTCGTTAGGCAATTTAATTCGACCAAAAGGCTGAAAGCAGTACTATACTATGAAACTTCGCTTAAGAGTTATATATACCTGGATGCAGCACATGTAGTACTTGAACTATACTGAACTCTCAAGCCATCCACTGATCCACGAGCTTTCTTGTCAGGCTCGGAGGATTGAAGGCCATGCACAAGGCAACCACCGCTTTCACCATGTCCATCTGAGGTCCAAGCTATCATCACGTCCCAGTCGCAACCAGGAACAACTTCTGTCCGAGGTAGTTGATGAGCGCGACGAGATCGTCGGAGATCTACAGCGCGTGTACTGTTCCGGCCCACCAGAGGGAGCGTTGGAGTCGCCGCAGCAACAACTCGATCCTGACTACAACCAGCACGCATCTGGTACAACTCCGAGAACGCAGCAGCAACAGATGGAAATTTGGGAGATCGTGCAATGAATCCCCGTGGTCACAGGCGGAGATCACGGTGTGGGATGTGCGTTGGGCCTCGGTGGAGATCGCGGGATCAAAAACTGCCATCCGAGATGTGCGCTTCTGGCCAGGTCTAGTAGAGAAGGCAGAGCACATCCGGGGCCCCTCGGTGTCGGGGGCCCGGGGCGGCCGCCCCGTTCGCCCCTCCTCAGGGCCGGGCCTGTTATTATGTATAAGTCATTAATCGATTACTTACCGATCCGAACTCAAGGGATTAGCCTCCTCATAGTCTAAACATTAGTTCCAGTATTCATTCGGTATCATGAACAACATTGGTCGTCTTGTTATCTAAACTTTAATCTGGTGTGATACAATATCACATAAGCTAAACCATCGATTTGTGTAGTATTTGGTGGGTAAATTAATGGCCCAAACTTTATCAACCGAACATCATGTAAAGCAACAAACTGATTCGCAAACTAACAACCATCACTTGACTATATATGCACCTGTGTAGTTCTACTTACAACAGGCTTAACTAACTCGCATGCCGATGGGAAGAGGAAACTCCATTTATACCATTAAGTATTTGCTTGTATGCCTAAATGCCACTCCAAATTTCCTTGTACTTAATATACCGCTAAAATTTTGCATCGTGCGGATTTACCACTTCCGTCAGATGACTAGGCGTTGGCCATGCACAAGGCCTAAAATCCTATCAGTTTGTTGTGTACATAATAACCATCCTGCCTGGGTCCATCATTCAAAAATGAGGAGAAAAAAGGCCCAACACAATATCCTTCCGCATCCACAGATTCATCACGCAACTTGTATAGCTGGCATCGGCGGCGACGAGGTCTCCATTCCACGTAGGTGGCACTGGCATCTTCGTCCTCTGTCTTGCTCCACACTAATGTAATTTCCTTCCCCGGTTGTCCTCCCACACGCCAGCATCCAATGCGACAGCTGCGCCTACCAGTTTGCGACTCCGTCCTTGTGTGTTCCCTCCTAGTAGAAGCATCCCTTTTCCCCTAATGGCTAGCACATTGCCCAGGACCTCCTTGTGTGAGCTCGCTATCTTTCACGACTCCACTACCCAAATCCTAGTTTGGTTCTGGTGGTTTGAGGGTCTAATGGCAGGCTTGCAACAACCATGAGCGGACCTTCAAGCACCAGATGCACCGCCAACATCGACGGATCTTCCCTTATGGCACCTTTTTTTGCGTGGAATCCTTCATGAGTCCTAGAAGGGTATATTTCTCTCCTTGAGGTCTCTAAGAAAATATGTTCTCGATTTTACTGACAAGTGAGTTATTGCGGTACAGTTGGATATCTTTTTGACATGTTGTATTCTAATGTTTGGATACACCTATATTAATTTCACATAGAACCTTGTGCAAACTTGTTGTTTAAGTCAACGCAGGTTTTACCATCATTGATTACTTTGTTGCATATGATTTAAGAATAAGAGTATATTGGTTCTTCATGGTTTCCAGATAATCTGTGGATGATTATTTAACATATAGGCGACGGAGATGCATGTTAAATTAATAATTCCGTGATTGAATTACCTCAAATTAAGGGACCATGCCAAGCAGGTCATGGCGCTTGAGGAAGTGGTTATATGGTTGCAAGGTTCCAAAAATTGTCTATGGTTGTAATATGTGGTTGGTTGGTTCGCTGTTTGGTAAGAGCATCTCCAGCCGCCCCCAACAGGCCCCCGGGGCGCCTTTTTTACCGCCGGCGCCGAAAAAATGGCTCAGTCGCACCCCCAGGACGTCGAATTCCGCTGGTTCGGCCCATTTTTTGGCCCGGCGATCCCAGGCCGAACCCAGCGCACTGGGGGCACTTGGGGGCTCCGACAGAAGGAAAAGTGACGCGTGGGCCACCACTGTCAGGCAAGAAACGCATTTTCCCCGCCTAGATTCGACCCGCGAGCGGTAGGACGCCACTTCCCCCTTCGCCACTATGCCGATCCTGACGCCACCCACCTGCCCACAGCCGCTGCTCCGCCGCTAGAAAGGCCATCCCCCCGCCGGAAAGAGAGGGTTTCACCGCGACGCCTCCACCCCGCTCCTGGGCGAGCTCTCCAGGACTCCTACCACACAGGCGGGGATACCGGCGACTGCCCACCCACCAGCCCGTGAGGTGTTCGGCGATTTGCTTGTTCGCGATGGACTCCTCTGCACGACGAGAAAGTGTTTTGGCGCCGTTATCGGATGAGCCGAAAGCTCTTCCTCAGGATTGTGAATGTCATCCAGGAGTTCGACAGCTATTTCATTTGCAAGAAGGATTGCACCAGCACAGTTGGATTCTCCTCACTCCAGAAGTGCACGACAGCTATGAGGATGCTTGCATATGGAGCTCCCGGTGATATACATGAAGACTATGGACGCATGGCCGAGTCCACCACCATTGAGTGTTTGTACAAGTTCTGCAGGGCAGTGGTGGCAGTGTTTGGACCACAATACTTGCGATCACCCAATGCTGAAGACACTGCTCGGATCCTAGCACAGAATGCAACAAGAGGATTTCCTGGAATGCTTGGAAGCATCGACTGCATGCATTGGGCATGGAAAAACTGTCCATTTGCTTGGCAGGGGATGTATAAAGGCACCAAAGGAGCTTGCAGTGTGGTACTTGAGGTAGTGGCCACACAGGACCTCTGGATTTGGCACTTCTTCTTTGGTATGCCAGGAACTCACAATGACATCAACGTACTGCAGTGCTCAAATGTCTTTGTCAAGCTTGTTGAAGGTCATGCTCCTCCAGTGAACTTCAAGGTCAGTGGGCGCCACTACAATAAGGGATACTACCTAGCAGATGGCATCTATCCTAGATGGTCCATATTTGTGAAGACTATCTCAAACCCTGTGCCAGGAGGCAAGAACTCCTACTTTGCAAAGTGTCAGGAGGCTTGCAGGAAGGATGTCGAGTAGGCATTTGGTGTGCTCCAATCTCGATTTGTTGTTGTCCGGTACCCCGCTCTGACCTGGTTGAAATCTCAGATGTGGGAGGTGATGAATTGCTGTGTCATCTTGCACAACATGATCATTGAGAGCGAACAGGAAGAGCCAGTGTTTGACACTGAACCATATTTCAGGCAGGGTCCTCTTGTAACTGTTGATCACCAGATACCGACAACATGGTCTGCCTTCCTCAATATGCGTCAGGAGATTCGAGACCCACAGGTGCATCAAGAACTGCAGCACGATCTGGTGGAGCACCTATGGAGGCTCAAGGGCAACGCCTAGTTCGATGTGTTTTAATTTATGTTCGAATTATGAGCTTGTTTCATTGAACTATTTAATTTGTATTGATTTCTGTGATGAACTATGTGATAAAAATTAGTTTTTGTTGAATTTGTGCCGAAGTTTGCCGATTTTGGGCCGAATTTGCGTCGAATTTGAGTTTGAAATTGGCGGCTGGGGGGCGAACTTGGGGGGCCGGCTGGGAACCCGAGCCCACGACGGCGAAAATATCGCCGGTTAGCCCCCAGGAGGCGCTATTTCAAGCCCCTGGGGGGGGGGGGGGGGCGAACGGCTGGAGATGCCCTAATAAACTATGGCCGAGACTTCTCACCTTTTGAGCTACGATGATCCAAATATGGTATCATGGCGAACTTTGATGCTTTCGAGAGCTTTGCTAGAATTTTTGTGCAGCCCGTAGATGTAGAATTTTTGTGCTTTTGAGCATAGTGCTGAACTGCTAAATGTTGTTGAATTTGGATATTAATGTGCTACTAAACTTTATATGAAAATTGTGATGCTATGCTAAATAAGAGGATATGTTACTGCACTTCCGTTTACTTGCATGTTGAAATTATACACTTTTTCAGTATTTTATAGCTGGTGATATATATCACGAATTTTTGTGTCATTTCATGGTGGAAATATGAAATAAATTTATTTCAAAATCAGTACATCATTTTGGCAGATCACCATGGGGTATGGCTAGGGAAATAAATCGCTTTCTAGTAGTTGCTTCACGGTTAACTAGCGGAAGTGGCAAATCACGGTATGAAATGTTAGAGCAACGGTTGGGCATAAAGGCAAATTCTTGGTGATATATATGGAATTTTCTCGATGTAATATGGTATACGGAAGACACATTCACTAGTCTATACTACTTATAAAAGAGCAAACATTATCTTCTCTAAGTGCACCTCACAAAACGTACACGGATACATTACCACCGCATGATTAGTCCCACTAAACTCAATCTAACGGCTAGCCTTAATCTAATCCGTTCTCTGTGTGCACTTAGCAATTTACATTGACTGACCGTACTCCACCGCGGAGGAAAATATGAAAGTCCACGCCTGGTCAATTAGAAAACTATAATCACGGACACATCCTATTAAGAAACTAATCACGGGCGCATCTAATTATTAGGAAACTAATCACAAACGCATCCTATTATTAGGAAACTAATTACGGGCGCATCCTATTATTAGGAAAATAATCACGCGCGCATCCTATTAGGAAATTAATCACGGACGCATCTAATTATTAGGAAACTAATCACGGACGCATCCTATTAGATAACTAATCACGAACGCATCTAATTATTAGGAAACTAATCGCGAGCGCATCCTATCATCTCCTATCAGGGAATCGCGATCGCGAGTCGCCTGCCATCACCAGCCCACCACCCACGCGACCCACAGTGGGAGACACACGAGGAGGAGCTGCGGCTTCCTCCGAACACACACACGTGCCGTCGCCGCCTTCGTCTTCTGCCTGGAGGCCAGGTCACTCTTCTACTGACTGCAACGACTTCGTCCACGTCCTGGGCATGCTCTCCGGGAACCACCGGCATCCGCGTCGACTTCAGCTCCGTCCACAACACCCACGCTGACAACCACCCACCGCCGGCGCCCTTCAAGTGGGGGCAACACTGAGTATCCTGGACCGGTATAAGCGGCCCAAAAAAATCAAGTGGGGGCATTCGCCCCCACAGCCATGCATGTAGATTCGCCTGGTCGCCAACCATCGTCGTCCCCAGGGCGGCGCAGGTCTCGGCCACTGCGCAGCAGGTGAAGCTAATCACGCCCCCATCTCACTCGCCCGAAGCCACCGCCGACTCCCTCAGCTCTGACGCGTGCTGCTCCGTTGGACACGCTTGTCCAGTACTCACGCGTGGACGACGTCGTCCAAAGACATCCTACCTTCGTCGGACGCTAGAACTCCCCACGCCCCGGTGCGTGGAGGCCGCCGCCTCAAAGCTGGACGACTGACTCACCTGCGTCGACAACGCCGCCCAGCTGGTGAGAGGACACGGTCGCCGTGGCCGCTCGCAGGCCTGAACGACGGAGACGCTCGCCTTCGAGCGAATGCGCCGCACACACGCACTAATCAGGTAAGTACCGAGTGTTGTTTTTTTACTGTCATCGCTACCTCGCCGGTGGTGACACATCTAGAAGTACAGTACAGGAACTAGAGATGAGGCAGTGAGAAACAGAGGAGCGCTGGAGCACACACAGTTGGGTTTCAGGCAACCAATGCCTTCTTTCTTTCTTTATTTTTTCACTGATTTTCGCGTACCTGCAACAGACATCCCTGTTTTTTTAAGTACTGACTACCGGTTATTAGATGGCCAACTCACGACTACACAGTGAACTCACAGACAAATTCGCTGAACCAAGACCTTACTTGCAGCCATGAAATTACGTTTCACTGAAAAAACCTAGAAGTTTGCATAAGTTTTAATGAAAAAAAATAAAGTTCGCATAAGTTTTACTAAAAAAACCTGAAGTTTGCATAAGTGTATTTGTTTGTCCAGCAGATACATGGCAATTGTAATTTTACATGAGCATTTTCATACCGTCCTTATCTACAGTTGAGTTAACATGTTTTCCTGATAGAAAACTTGGACCACATACAAGAGAAGCAAAAAATGCATGTTGATTATGATGATGACGAATGTAGGATATTTTGTGGTCATGGTAAATTCTCATATCATTTATTTTATTTCATTATTGCACTCTACATTACATACTACGCACGACCACTTTGGTAGAGGTGACGAGTTCGCATCATACAGAGAGACCAACCATGTTTCTCCGAATATCTTGAATCATGATCCTTATGACTTCATCTCTACTACTTATAAGAAGTACATTTTTTCATTTGACTATTTCCTGACTTGAGATGTAAGGTATGTTTTATCCACTAGAGTTGCTAAAATTGGAAGCATGTCTGCAGTTTTTTTCTTTCTAAACCGGCATTTGTTGGCCTTTTTTTGCCACTGTTATTCTTACAAGTGGTAGCCTACGCATGTTGAAGACCATTTCCAAATTATTTATCTTCGTATCATTATTACTACAAACTGAGAGGATATTTGTTATATTGTAATTTTTTTAGAATGTTGAGCCCTTAAAGAAATGTGTAGTACTCAAGTAACTGTTCCAAGTTGTCATATTAATGCTTTTGTCTAGTGAATAACAAGTATAATTATGCAATTTATCACTGTAATTTTTATTTGGTTTACATGTTCTATTTTCATAATAAAGTAAGTCACTTTTCTTGCTTCCAGACATTACGACACTTGTGGTGCAATAGTAGAATCGGATGGTCCAACTAGCATTTTTTTGTCTTGTTTCACAGCTGATTCTATGCAGGCAAGACATCTCTACACTTCTCTATCTGAGAATGGCTTCCTCTTTTCAACAAACCATAGAGGTCTCTTCCCACTATTGTGGTTGACACTCAATTGTAATAATAATTCTTGACTGGAGTTTGTTGGCACTGAAACGGTTCCTTAGCTTGTCCTAAGTGACATTTTCATATGTGATTATACTTGCATAAATGTGTGCATATGGAGAATCATGATGAATCTTCTAAATAATTTTGAGTTTTATATATTGGGAAAAGTGGGTGGCCTTTTAATACAGGAGACATGTTGATTAAGGAGAAACGATATTGATTAAAGAGAAACGATATTTCAAATTATTTGTATGAGTTGGGAATAAGAGATTGTGTACTTTATAGGGAAATTTCAAATTTATGAATAAATTGTCTTGTATTAAGTTTAGTATAATGTGTTAATCCAAATAGACGCATGTTGCACGTGCACACTTATTAGTCCAAATAGACGTGCGTTGCACGTGCACACTTACTAGTTGATATAAATGTTCTTCTTTCAAAAAGCGCAATAACATCTATGTATCAGAGTCCAAAAAATAACTAAAGATGCATGATTCTAAATTCTTGCAAATACCAAAGTAAAATATATGCACACGAGAAAAGAAATAAATAAATATAACTACGTACACACGTTTCCTTCAAAGAAACGTACATTTCCTTAAAAGAAAACAAGAAAGGACATTTATGAAATCATGTCGTGTGGGTGCCTACAAAGAGACGGAAGACGCTCATAAGGGCATCTTCAACGGCAACCTACAAATTTTTTCCCGCATCTGTCTGCGGACAGAGGGGGACCAGTCCGTAGACACGGATGCGGGAGGATGCCATCCAACGCTAGCCGCATACAACCGGTCAACAATTCGAACCAACCTCATGAAATTCGATCAAACCAGACGGATTTCATTCAAGTTCGGATATAATTTACATAAAAAGGTCGATATTTTGATCGTTTAACTAAAAAACTAGAAAAAAAATCTAAACCCTATACAGGACGACCACCTCGTACGCGTGGCCGTCACGCCCTGCCACACCACCGTCTCCGTCGGTGCCGTCGTCGTCGTGGTCCCTCCAGCGACGATATGGCCCCGGGAGGCCGCGATAGCCTTGTCCGGTGGCTGCCTGCCGCTCGTAGAGGAGCCGCTCCGCCTCCTGCTGCACCGTGCGGAGTGCCGCCGCGGCCACTACCTTCGTGGCCTTCGGAGCCCTGGTAGCGGCCTTGCCGTGGCCGGCGTTGGCGGTGCAGTCGCTAAGCGACCACTCCTCTCCGATCTTGGCGAGCTCGCCGTCAAGGCGGTGGCAATGCCTGGCGGCCGTCTCCGTGTTGGTCACTGAGTGGTCGAGCGCCCACGCGGCGGCGAGGTCTGGGTCGTTGCGGACCCAGTCCGATGCCACGTCGCTCTTGGCGAACACGGAGAGGCGACTGGCACTGTGCCGGTCGTACCGCTCCTGCTGCTGAGCTGCGCGCTCAACCTCAGACACGACGGCCCTCGAGCCCGAGGGACCACCGAGGTAGTGGAGGAGGCGGCCCCGCGCCTTCTTGATCGCGGGCGGCAACTCCTCCTTGACGGCGAGGCGGTGGCGGCGCAGCGGAGGCAGCGACGCGTTGATGCGGCCGTACCGGCGGCGTGGCAGGGACGCAGGCTCCTCCTTTATGCGGTGTCTGATCTGGACGCCGCGGTGGTGCGGGAGCGAGGCCGGCTCCTCCTTCACGCGGCGTCCGATCTGGACGCCGCGGTTGTGCCGGGGCGAGGCCGGCTCCTCCTTCACCGGCAGGAGCGTGGATGTCGGCTCGGTCTTGACACAGTGGTGTGGCGGGGAGCCGGCTCCACCTTTACGCGCGCCGGCGATGGCGGCGATGGCCCCATGTCACGGAGCGACCGCTCCGTCATGAACTCGATCTGACCGACGAAATCTTTGTCCGTCAGAGCGGCCTCCTTGAGTAGTCGGGGCGGCTGTTGCGGTGGCTCCTGCGGCTGCTACGGCGGCGCCTGATCCTCCTCGTCACCGGAGGAGATGATGATCTCCTCCTTGGCGGAGGAGCTGGCCGCCGTGGACGCTGACGGGCCCGGAGAGCGTCAGCGGTGGCGCCAAGAACCGCCGGAGGAGGAGCTTCCGCCTACTCCGCCTGCTGGCGCGAAGCACCACGACTTCGGCATTGCCGGAGCTTGGGTCGAACAGGGGGAGGAAGGGGCTCAAGCACGAAGACGGGGGAGGGAAGGGGGTGGTGCATCTCTATGCAGCTCCGGCGTACGGCTTAAATAGCCGTGGCGAGGCCCAGGCGAAGGGTCGGTCAGCAGCTTCAATGCGGCGCAGCGGCCGGAGTTGGTTCCTCGGGAACCTGCGTCCGCATTGAAGCGGCGGCTGCCGAGAGGTCGCGTCGGACAGCGTCGCCCTCCCTCCCTCCCTCCGGTCACATCGTGGCACATCAATTCCAGACTCCGCATGCTCTGGGCCAACATGAATGCGGCACGGTAAGCGGCGCGTGCATCAGAAAGAAAGCGCGAGAGGGGTGGGTGACGGATTTTTGATGGGCCAGGGCGGTCAGAAGCGGGCTTGAGATCGGTCCGGACTCCCGCAAACTTCCTTCATGTTTGTCTCCGGTTTGCGGGAGAAATCACGTTCGGACCGCCCTGCGGACCGGTACAGGTCGACGTTGGTTGGTTTCTATGGTCCGGACATCACTGTCCGAATGATTGCGGAAGGTTTACAGGCCCGCCTTGAAGATGCCCTGTTGATACAACTGCAACAAGCAGCATTTTTACCTGACGCCTACGCAGCGGGCAACTATTTCCCGGTCAATGGAGTCTCATGCTCTAAGGCTAACTCCAGCACGCGACCCCATCCCGTCCGTCCTAGTTCGTTTGGGGTAGAAGGGACGAATAGCGCGGCCCAACGCGTGGCCCCAAATGGACAAATGTCCGGTTTTTGTCCGTTTTCGACCCATTCCCGGCCCAAACTTGCGCCGCGTTTGGGGTGAAACGGACATCGCGCGGACGGGCTGGACGCACGCCCTTGTCCTCCCCGTGGTCCGTCTATCGGGGACACTAGCACTCCATTCACCTCCAACGCCTCCACCCGCTCTCCCCCGCCGCCGGCGCCGCCACTATTCTCCGGCCGCCTCCTCACTGCTCACCCCCCGGCCGTCCATACCAAACCACGTCTCGACATGGCCGCCACCACGCCCGCGCTTTCGAAGGAGTTTTGGCCGTCGGTTGGAGGAGTTTTGGCCGTCGCCGTCGTAGCCGGTGCCAGAGGGGATACGACCGCCGGCGACGGCTATGGACCACGGCAGCTTCCGTCGGGTGCTCCAGAGCGACCTGTAGCCGGCCGCCAACCGCCCCTGCTGCATCGAGGTGATCATCGTGGCCTCTTTGCCACCACAACCGCAAGATGTTTGACACTTTGCCCACAAAGGTATGGACAGTGGAGATGAATTTTTCTTCAACCACTTCATATATTCATCGGACGGTTCGTCCTCGGATGACAAAGATCTTGTGGTGGCTGCACTGGTCGTTCACGACCACATTGAACGGTAGCTTCCTCGGTACAGGGGGTCAGTGTCGATTACTTTGCGAATACACCGCTCTTCAAACCGGATAAATTCCGTCACCGTTTTCGTATGGCAAGGCATGCGTTCAATCGTATCCGAGAGGGAGTGGTTGCTCATGACCCATACTTCGAGTGCAAAACGGATGCCCTTGGCAAGCTTGGATTCTCCTCTTACCAGAAATGCACCGCGGCTATCCGCATGCTTGCATATGGAATTCCAGGCGATCGGGTGGATGAGTACGTGCGCATGAGTGAGTCGACATGTCTGTTGTCACTGTACAACTTCTGCAAGGCCGTGGTGGCAGTGTTTGGCCCTGAGTACTTGAGGCAGCCAAATGCCACTGATACAGAAAGGCTGTTGGCGATCAACGCCAGTAGAGGCTTTCCAGGCATGCTGGGCAGCATAGATTGTATGCACTGGGAGTGGAAGAACTGTCCATTTGCTTGGCAGGGCCAGTTCAAGGGGCATGTTAAAGCGTGCACTGTCATATTAGAAGCGGTGGCTTCGCAAGATCTTTGGATGTGGCATTCTTTCTTCGGCATGGCAGGTTCTCACAATGATATCAACGTGCTGCAGCGTTCTCCAGTCTTCGCAAGGCTTGCAGAAGGCCACTCCCCACCTGTCAACTTTGAGATCAGTGGCCACCAGTACATCAATGGCCTCAGTGGTCAACTTTTGTGAAGACAATCTCGAACCCCCAAGGTGAGAAGAGATAGAGATTTGCCCAAATGCAAGAGAGTGCTAGAAAGGATGTGGAACATGCTTTTGGTGTGCTTCAATCCTGATGGGGTATCGTTCGAAACCCTGCACTGACATGGGATGAAGGGAAGCTTTGGGAGGTGATGACTGCTTGTGTGATCATGCACAACATGATCGTCGAGGACGAGCGTGATAACAACATCTTCGACCAAGTATTTGATTTTCAAGGTGAAAATGTTGAGCCCCTGCACCAAGAACCGGCCACGTTTGAACAGTTTGCCCAATTTCATCGTGAAATGCGTGATTGGCACACTCATTTGGATCTTCAAAATGACTTGGTTGAGCACATGTGGAATCACATTGGTAACCAATAGATGTATTGGTTCATTATGTTCATTCAAGACAATTTCGATTTGGTTGTAAAACTATTTTATTAGAGACAATTTCGATCGGGTTGTAAAACTATTTTTATTTAAGACAATTAATATTTGGACGTGCAAACTAGTTTTGAACATTGAAATATGAATATATGGGCATTTTGGCCATGGCGGACAGGATGGGGCCAAAGGATGCGTCCGCGTGTTGGGCGCACGGCCACCGCATCCCAGGAAAGGCCCGGACACGATCCCATTGCCCTACCCATACGGACAGAATCCAGGCTAAACGGACGTCCGTTTGGGGTCGTGCGCTGGAGTTGGCCTAACCAATACCACTCATGGTGTCTGCGTACACCGCTGTATGCTCGGTCGTGCATGAACCCTGAAACGCACATTTCTCTGCACAAACACATGCATTATTCGCATGTGTACGGCCCACTCGTTCGCAGAACCGATCGAGCTATCGAGCACGGCAATTTTGACAATTTTGACCTGTGGACGAAATCAATTCACAAAATGAACTGCCCGTAAAAAAATTTCACTCGGCTGACCTTTTTGGGTGGCGCCTGACACGAAGGCGCCACACCCTACGGTGCAGCGCCTAGCTCTGGGGCGTTGCACAGCTGTCCAGCGTGGCAGCCCCGGGGCCCGCACCCAGCAGTGCAGTGCCTCAGAGCTAGGCGCCACACATGAATGTGCAGCGCCTAGCCCTTAGGCGTTGCACATTGACTTAGATGCAACCGCCGCGCGCTAGCCCTCCCCCACCCATCCCCATTCTTCAGCGCCTTGCCCTTAGGCATTACACAAGCATCGTTGCGGCGGCGGCGGCTGGCTCCTCTCCCCATCTCAATCCCCTCTCCCAAATCCTTCACCAATCCATCCTAGAAGGTACTCTCCTCCGATCCCCTTCTTTCTATCCATAAAATGTATGTTATTTTCAAGATTTGGGGAACCCTTGTTTGATTAGATTAGAATCTTGCATGTATATAGATTTGTGGGACTTTAAAATTTGTAGATGATCTTTATTATTTTGCAACGCTAGTTTAGTTTATTTCTATTGAAAAGATATGCTTTGGATACATAGGTTGACATGTTATTTCTATGGAAAAGATATTTGTATTGAATCTTGCTTGTAGTAGGTCTAGTTTAGTTTATTTGTATTGAAATTATATTCCTATTGACAAGAATGCTTTGGATACATATGCTTTGAATCTTGCATATAGTAGGCCTAGTTTAGTTTATTTGTATTGAAAAGATAATCGTGTTGACAAGAATGCTTTGTTTAAAATTGTTAGGATGGTTTGGCTTCTTGATGATCACTGGGACCATCAACACCGGTCGTACGCTATGTCGGTGCAGCAGCGGGTAATAAGCAAAGTTGTTGGTATTTTGAATTTTGTGTTTATTTCAAACACACATGTCCCATATGTAATATTCTGATTTGCTTGTTTGTAGGAGCTTCAACCTCTAAAGATTCGGTCTCACGGGGTCAACCTTGGGGGGATGCGCTATGATGAGCGGTACACACCGTATGTAAGGGAGATAGGACTCCTCCCTTCCATTCAGTTGGTTAGCCGGTGGATGCCACCCCTCAATGCTGCAGCAATCACCGCGCTTGCTGATCGTTGGAGGCCGGAGACACACAGTTTCCATCTTCGGACAGGGGAGATGACCGTGATGCTTCAGGATATTGCTATGATCGCCGGTCTTTCTATGGAGGGGAATCCTCTATGTATGAGCACCGATTCTGATGGGTGGCGCGAGCAGATGCATGCCCTTATCGGTATGGTTCCTCCGGAGCCTCGGGAACCAGAAGCAGAAGACAAGAAGAAGGAAAGAGTCACAGCCGGTGCTCCTTTCACCTGGATTGCATTCAACTTTGGTTCTTGCCCTGAGGATGCTAATGAGGATGAGGTCAAGACATATGCTCATTTCTACATGTGGTACGTTATATCCAGGACTATGTTTGCTGATGGCACAGGCAAGAATGCTCCATGGATGTGGCTGAAGGCGTTGACCGTCTTCGATAGCAAATGGAGTTGGGGTTCGGCGACACTGGCTTACTTGTATAGACAGGTAGAAAGTTGTTTTTTTTACTTCATTGCTACATTATCAATGCGATCTTCCTGTTAATTCAACCATGTTCTCTTTTATGTGCAGTTGGATGAAGCCTGTTGTAGGAAATCAAAGGATGGAGGTATTGGTGGTTGTATGCTCGCACTTTCTGTATGGAGCTGGGAGCGATTGCCGGTTGGACGACCGAAGACCGTGAAGTACGAGGATTGGGACGACAAAGACGACCCACTACGGTTGCCCACTTGGGCTTACAAGTGGGATGTGGTAAATGAGACGACGGATGATCCCTCGGTCATGTACAAGTTGTACACGAGCGAGCTTGACACAATTACGGCTGAGCAGGTGACTCGACATTGTATAAGTGATTCTCATGCTTCTATCATAACTCGAAATCAATTTTGCATTCTATGCTATGTTGCAGGTGGAATGGGAGCCGTATGGAAGAGGGGATAGTTTTGGTAACCCTTGAGAGTTCGTGCTGAATCCGATGTGCACTAGGGATAGGGATCTTTGGCATATGTGGTGCCCACTCATATGCAACTGGGCGGTTGAGCTTCACCTGCCACATCGGGTGTACCGCCAGTTTAGTTTGTTCCAGCCACACCCGCCGGAGTGGGAGGACACGGACAAGTTTTTACACGCGTAAGATATAATTAAGCTTGAGCACTTAGCAGCTTCTCGGCGGTTTCGATGGTGCTAATATTCTGTTTCTAACTTGCAGGTTGGATAGGAGAAGGCAGCGGAAGATCAAGGATTGGGACAGGCATCACAGGAAGTATATCATACAGTTGGCACTTAGTGTGGAGCAAGCTAAGGCTGGAAAACGAGCCCAGCTTCGTGAGCACTGCCCGATCGCGTTCAACAACTATCTCACATGGTTTCTTGCAAGTACCCGTGTGGAGGTATGCAAGCCGGCGTATGATGAGGAGATTTTGGAAGGTCCCACCGTCTTCGATGAGCTAACCCAGCACGAGTAGAACAAATTAGTCAGGGAAGGCACCTCAGTCCCTTCAGCTCCAATGATGAACTTTGTGGTATTTCCCCTTTTTGCTTTCCCATTCGCACTATTCACATCTTCGCTTGCCTAACACATTAATGTCATTTCTGCTCATAGCGTACCCAGATCAAAAAAGCAGCTGATGAGACTGAGACTATTCTGGAGACAACCCCGGTTGGGAAAAGCGATGGGGAAGGTGCACTTCGAGCATTCATTAAGGTTCACATCTCCTTCAATTGTCCATGTAACATGTGTTGCTACGTTCGATATCTCATTCACTTGTACATGTTGCAGCGCCAGGGCCAAAGGTTAAGGCGGCTATCGAACCTTGTCGGTTGTCGTGACCCCGAGTATGTATCACCTCAGCGGTCTAGGTCGGCGACACCATTAGATCCCACTTCTGGCCATGGTGCTCCTTTGGAGGATGAGGATGTGGGTGTGGTCACCCAAGAGGTATGCCAATAGCATATATTCAATTATTGATGCATTGCTAACTTTATCCTCACACACGGTCTTTTCCATATCTTTTCTTTTTGTAATAGGTTGCTGATGACATGACCTTGGAGACCTATCAAGTTCGGTCAGCATACATATTAAAGCCTAGGAGGGGAATCAATAAGTACACACCCGAAGACTTCACCGAAAGAGGCAAGAGGACGGTCGGCACCTCGCGGATGGCGGCTTTGGATGACTATGTGGATGAGGTGGAGGAACCGGAGCCGGAGCCGGAGCGGGTTGCTCGTCCTAGGAAGGCGAAGAAGATAGCCAGCAGGAGGGGGGGGGAGGAGCCAATAAGCGCGGAAGGAACTAGTCGCCGTCCTCTATTTGTTATGTAACTCGCCTAGTGGGCATTTTTCTTATGTCGAACTTGTTATGTCATTGAACTTGAAGTGGTGGTAGCTCTTAGTAATGTTGAACTTGAAGTGATTGTATGTCTTAGTAATGTTGAACTTGAAGTGATGGTCACTCTTAGAAATGTTGTCTTTGTTGAAGTTGAAGAGGTGTTGAAAATGTCATAATGATGATCATTACTGTTTATTCTGTGATGCAAGTATATGTGCCAGAAAATGTGCCTTAAAATGTGCCTGAAATGACCCAGTTTGAGGGACAAGAAAACACTAAGTATTGGTGCAGCACCTAGCAGGGAGGCGCCACACTATATAGTGCAACGCCTAGAACAGAGGCGTTGCACAATACAGTGTGGCACCTCCCTGCTAGGCGCCACATCAACACTTAGCGAATTTTTGGCCCCAAACTGAGTGAAAACTTTCTGTTGCTCTCTGGATAGCTCTACCCAGGCGTGCAACGCCTCCGAGCTAGGCACCACACCGTGCAGTGCAACGCCTAGCTTTGAGGCGTTGCACGCCTGGGTAGAGCTATCCAGAGAGCAACAGAAGCTACAGCCAGGTACAGCCTGGTGTGGCACCTACCTCTGAGGCGCCGCACTGTATTGTGCAACGCCCAAATCGCAGGCGTTGCACTATACAGTGTGGCGCCTCAGTGCTGGGCGCCACACCAACTCTTAGCCATTTTTTGGCCCCAAACTGGGTGCAAAGTTTCTGCTGCTCTCTGGATAGCTCTTCTTCTTTGTGCAACGCCTCCCAGCTAGGCGCCACACCACGCAGTGCAACGCCTAGCTCTGAGGCGTTGCACGCCTGGGAAGAGCTATCCAGAGAGCAACAGAAACTGCAGCCAGATACAGGCTAGTGTGGCGCCTAGCAGGGAGGCGCCACACTTTACAGTGCAACGCCTCTGAGCTAGGCGTTGCACTTGGACTTTGCGAATTTTTTGGCAAACAGAAAACTGTGAAGATAGCATATGCACACAGAGTAGTGTGATGATGTGCAGTAGGATTGATAGCAAGCAGACAACTGTGAAGACAACATATGCACAAAGTACTTCACGACACAGTAGTTCGTAACACATAGTACTTCAACTTGAGGAGTAGTTCATACAACCAAATCGAGGAGGAAATACATAGTACTTCACGACACATAGTAGTTCACAACCAAATCGAGGAGGAGTCCAAAATACATAGTAGTTCATGACACATAGTAGTTCACAACCAAATCGAAGAGCATAGTTTAGAGGATAACACGGTCATAGTCCACAAGCAACTTGAAGATGACATAGCTCTATTGCGTAGAGCAATGCCCCTTTCCCTTCTTATTCTTCCTCTCTTCTTCTTCTTCCTCCTCCCTTTTCCTTATGTGGTGAGCCTCCTTAACCACCCTCTCCATGAATATCTTGTTCTCCCTCTCTTTCTTTTCAACTTCGAATGCCCAAAGTTTCAAGGTTCTTTCTTGAAAATCCTTGAGACGCTTCTTCTGTGCCTCCTCACATTTCCTCTTCAACGCTCGCTCCCTAGCGCGACACTCAAAAGATGCTCTCTCTCTCTCTCTTTCCTTCCTCTTCTCTTCGAGCTCCTCTTGCTTCTTCTTCTCTAGTGCGGCTGCATCCTCCTCTCTTAGCTTCTTCGCAGCCTTCTCCTAGCATCCCGCCATGTCACCTTCGCCATCCTTCTCCTCCACTCCCTTCATTGTTGGTTTGTTGGGTTGAGAAGCCGCCATACCTACAATGAGTGAAACATAATAGTTAGTAATGACAATAAGAACAAATTGAAGAACATGTACATTGCAACATATAAGGACAACAAGAACATATAAAAAAAAAGAAAATTGAAACATTATAGTTAGTGAGTAACATACGGAAATGGTCCATCGAGGTATCCAAACATTCCTCTATAACAACCTTCCCCAAGACCACCACCTCGGCCAAGTCCACCACCAAGGCCAAGACCATCACCGAGGCCAAGAGCACCACCACGGCCAAGTCCACCACCAAGGACAAAACCATCACCAAGGCCAAGACCACCACCACGAGCTCTACCACCACCACGGCCTTGACCACCACCACGAGCTCTACCACCACCATGGCCTCTTGTAAGTCCTAGTTGCCTCCCTCTTTGTTGCCTAGATCCTCTTTGGCTACCACTTGGTTTCCTTGGCACTTGTTGGCTACCACTTGGATCCCTTGGCACTTGTTGGCTACCACTTGGATCCCTTGGCACTTGTTGGCTACCACTTGGTTGCCTTGGCACTTGTTGGCTATCACTTGGTTGGCTACCTTGTGTAGCTCCTTGTTGGCTTGTGCTTGCATCATTTTTCTTTGACCTCTTTCTTGGTTTCATACATTTTCTTTTGTTGTGGCCATGACCTTTGCATTCCCCACAACGGGAGCTCTCACGAGGCTCTTGGAATTGGTCGTTGCCAGATTCGCGGCGGCCACCATGGCCCCATCCATCCATGTCGCCTCTAAGACGCTTTGTCTGCCGTCTACCCCGTTTAACAACCTTCAACTCCGGATCCGGCCATGGTTGAAGTCCATGGTACTCCGGCCATTGTGATTGGTCAAAGTATGAGTGAAAGCGGGGAGCCCATGTTTTCTTGACCGTCATGATTGAGAACTCCAACTCCCTCACGGTGAGGGGGTGATTGACGTCCACATTCCTAATGCGACCGGCGGTATACAAGTCTGAGCATGGGAGATGAAGCAACAATGGCCTCCCGCAAGAGCAATCACACTGTGTTAACAAGACCTTGAAAGCTCGACCTCCATGTTGGCAGCCATCATTTGTGGTTCCTCCTGGCTCTTTCACTTCGTACTTCCACTCTTCATTGTCATATAGTATAGCTTCTTGTGAGTCCGCCTTCCGTGATTGAAATTCCAACCATTCATCAACCTTGGGTGGGAACTTGTACTTGTACTTGCGCTTGTTCTCACGCGCTATTTGTGCATCCGTTTCCATCGAGTACTTTAGAAAGTACGCATTCATCTTGTCAAATGTGTATTGAACTATTGCAGTCACGGGTAATCCACGTGCACCTTTGAGCACCCTATTGAAGCATTCGGCCATATTGCTTGTCATTTGACCGTATCTCCGGCCATCTTCATCAAAAGCACGTGCCCACTTGTTCCGGTATTGAATGTGCCTATTGAGAAAGTCTTGACCCCCGGGATCAAGTTTTTTGTGTGCTAGCAATTTGTTGAACAAAGTGGCAAACCGCTTGTCGGAGAAAGCGAGACAAAAATCTTGAAGATCATCGGCCAACTCCTTAAGGCCACATGCCCTGTAGAAGTTCAAACAAAAGTGCCTCATGCACCATCGATGGTGCAACGGAGCATGCCCGGGAATGTCAATCTCCACCGCGTTAAGAATTCCTTGATGCCGATCCGATATGACACAAATTTCCCTCTGAGCGGGTAACACCTTCGTCCTCAAAAGACGCAAAAACCACTCCCAGTTGTCATTGTTCTCCACCTCAACCAAAGCAAATGCCAATGGCAACACCCGGTTATTGGCATCACTTGCTATCGCAACCAACAAGGTGCCCTTGTATTGTCCGGTCAAGAACGTGCCATCAATGGCGATGACCGGCCTACAGTGTTCGAAAGCCCTCACGCATTGCTCGAACGCCCAAAATGCACGGCCAAATACTCGGACTTTCCTTCCGTCATGAACCGTTGTTTTTTCCCCATGAGGCTCGACCACATGAACCATGCCCGGGTTTGTGGCGGCCATGGCTAACAACAACCTAGGGATTCGGTTGTATGCTTCCTCCCAAGTACCATATAACATCTTAAATGCGGCTTGCTTCGCCTTCCATGCCTTGCCGTATTTCACCTTGTAATGAAAGATGGCTTTCACAAGGTCCATGACATGTTGGATGCTCATTGTTGGAAGTGTGGATATTGAGTTGGAAAGCCTGTAAGCGATGAACTCGGACGTGAGTTGTCTGTGGTCTTGGGACACAACCTTGCCATCCACCCTTTTGCCTCGGCACATGTGGGTTGGCACACAACTCACTACGTGCCAAGTGGGACCTCCTTTCCATGGTCTTGCACGCACAATCCATAGACATTTTTCATCTTCACATGCACATGCAACCGTGTAGCGCACATTGACGTCCGAGTTCACCACCTTGTGTGGACGATAATGCGTAACCGAGTAGTTGTCGAGCCACATCTTCAAGTCCAAGAAGGTTTCGAACTTAGACCCGCGAGCAATCTCGTTCTTGCCGTCATCCAAATCATGGTGAGATCTTGGCCTAATCCCAAGAGATATACCTTGGCCACCATCTACCACGGTTTCATCCGCAAGACTAACATCCTTGAACAATGTAGTCCGATGATCCCGACCGAATACCTTCTCGAAAGCTTCGGCCTCCTTCACCGTGAACCCCTCCTCATCAACTTGTTCATCGGGACCTTCGTCATCCGAATCCGATGCATAGCCACGGGAATAAGGGATGGAATGGTCCATTGTCTCTTGCAAATGATATTTGTCAAGATCACCCACATTGTTGTCATGGAGATCAATTTCATTGTCATCGTCCGCATACTCATCATTCTCCTCTTGCAAAGCTTCATTTTGGTTGTTTGGAAACGGGCTCAATGTTGGCCTCACTTCTTGGGTCAAAAGAGGTTCAACAATTTCATCTCGGTTCAAGGGTGGGGGGCTACTAGCAACCAAAGGGGAGGGGTTCCGGTTCAAGTCCAAATGCAAACTTGAATCAACCTTCTTCGTTGCAAATAACTCAAGAGCCTTGTCTAGTGATTCGGCCACCGTCTCCTTGTATGCAACCCAACGTTGCTCCGAGTTGACACGCATTGTCTTCCAACGGATGTGCATTCCAAAACCAACATTATGCCTTCCCTCCAACTCAACGATATCACTAGGGTCCATCCAATTCAAATCTTTCCTCACTTGTTACAAGAGCTCCGCATAGCTAGGACTATTATCAAACACCATGTCAAGCTCATCCGGGTCCGGTTCAATATTGCCTTTCAAGAAGGCGTCTTTGTCCCCATGATGAACAAACACACATGTTCTTCCCATCCCTATAAGCATTCAAACAACCCTATAAGCATTCAAACAACACAACGTAACATTTCTTCCATGAGTACTAATCCAAGGATTAACACGAAATACAAACCCTAACATATATATGAAACAACAACCCTAACCCTAACCCTTGACCCAACATAACAACACCCATAACCTTAACCCTAAAATACTAACAAGCCTAACCCTAGCACCAACATAAGAACACCCATAAGAATAACCCTAACATACTAACAAGCCTAATCATAGGAAATTGGCAAACAAACATCTCACATCTCCATGCAAATCTCTAGATCCATTCAAAACTAGGGTTTCCACAAACTAGCAACAAATGAGCAATTTGTTTACATTACTTGGATCAAAACAAGGGGATCGGAGAAGATTACCTTGAGAGGTTTGAGTTCAAAATCCACGGACAAAATCTTCAAATTTGGAAGATTTGGGGAAGGATTTGAGAGGGGGAGAGAGGGGGCAAATCTCATGTGGGGATGCTTTGGGGGTTGGGGTGTGTGTGGGGGGGAGTGGGGGAGGGGGGCCACCCAGCCAACTAGTAACAGACAGTGCAGCGCCTAAGGGCTGTGCGCTGCACATTACATGTGTGGCGCCTAGCTCTGAGGCGCTGCACTGCTGGGTGCGGGCCCAGGGGCTGCCACGCTGGACAGAGGTGCAACGCCCCAGAGCTAGGCGCTGCACCGTAGGGTGTGACGCCCGCGTGTCAGGCGTCACTCAAAAAGGTCAGCCGAGTGAATTTATTTTTGGGGCAGTTCATTTTATGATTTGATTTCGTCCACAAGTCAAAATTATCAAATTTGCCATCGAGCACACGCAGGAGCTTCATTGCCCAACAGATAAAAAGAGGATCAAACTCGTCACATCATCGGGCAATCATTCTTCCTGGCTCGCTCTGTTTCATCCCCACACAAATCTCTCAGACAGATGTACCACACGCCACACGGTGAAACGGAAGCATGTGAATTCATGCATGAATCGATTCAGACACACAGCAGCTGTGTCGTGTGCATGCATGTCAGTGGCGGATCTACAACTTGATCGGGCAACATTACAAAGAGTAGCATTTTTTGTTAAAACACATTAAAAATAGTTAATAAAAGTGCTGAATATACATATAAATGCACTAGTAAAAAAAGTTCTACAAATTGTTTGTGGGGGCCATGGCCCCCACCACCCCACCCCTAGATCCGCCAGCCACTGATGCATGTAAAGTAAATCCGTGAATGCATGCACAAGTACGCATGTACGACTCCTAAAAGGATGTGTTCACTTCAGAGCCAAGCATCCAGAGCGCCAGTTTTCATGCAGAGCTAATTATCTTGTCCAGTTGTCCTACTATGTTTTCGCCCTCGCCCTGGACGGGCAAGGGTTGCATGGAGGGTACAGCAATCACATTCACGGTTTCACGTACAAAGGTAGAGTAGAACGGATTCCATTTTCCAGGACGCGGCAGGTACACGACATGCACTGATATGCAGTGTGCGCGCGTCACAGGCATGCACGACGGTCTCCTCCGTGGCATCGATCAGCCATCAGCCATCACCTCGAGCTGCTGAGTCGACCGGCCTCCTCCTCCTCCCGCTGTATCCTGCCCAGGATCTCATGCACAGCGGCCGCAATATCTTCCACAGAGGCCAGCTTGGAGCCATCCTCCACCTACCGTACGTGCAAAACAAACAGCGATCACCACCACCGGACGCCGTTCTGATATAGAAACGGAAACAAACCGTCGACGTTGCACGGCGCCTCTTGCTGCCCGGCTCGATCCGTCGATCTGTCTCCATCACCTTATACTCCATAAACTAAGTAGCATAGCACGTACGGAGAAGGTTAAGTTACCTTAAGGCTGAAGGAATACAGGACCATGGTGTCGACGGTGGTCACGTTGAGGTGGAGCGGCGGGATGCGCAGCTGCTGCAGCCCGGCAACAAGCCTCAGGAGCTGCTTCGGCCGCCGCCGGGCCAGCACCTTGAGGCTCGCGTGGCCTTCTACCATGGTCACCTCGATGTCGGCCACGCCGGCCTCGCTCTTGATGCCGCTCGAATCGGCACCGGAGCCACCGTCGCTGGCGGTGGCCTGCGTGGCGTTACACGAGGTGGAGTACTGTGGGAAAGTGAAGGAGCTGGCGAAAGGGGATCGGCCGGTGCGGTTCTTGACGCTTTTTTGGACTTCGAGCGATTGGAGGAGCTGCTCCAGCTCCTTTACGAAGTTGATTGCCCCACCAACGATGGATGCTTGGTCGCCCTAACAAAATGTGAAAGCGCATAATCAAAAAAATATACAGTTAATTTCTCAATCATCACTCACTCATTTATTTGAATCATACGATTGAACCAGTAAGGTGTTTTTTTGTCCAACCAGGCGAAGCCCTTTGGTTTTTTGTCTTCGAATTATTAACCGCTTTGGTAAATTGCTCAATGGAAATGACCGATTCTTACAGACAGCAAACAAAAGGGGAACCGAAAGAAATATAATGAGTTGGAGCACTAGCATGAAACACGCTGAGAGTGCTCGCCCTCGAAACACTCCTACATGACAAAAATCTACTAACACAATAGGAGCTTGAGATATGCTAAAATCAGTTAAATCATACATATACAACTAATAATGTCTTAATGATTGCTCACTCATCTGAAACGATTGAACTTGCAAGAAAAATTACCAAAGGGGCGAATCGCCAATTCATTCAGTAGTTGCTCAATCGAAATATCATGTTCTTGCGGATAACCAATGGGGAATGGAAAGGGAGGTGCGAGTTGGAGCATTAGCAGAACACTTGCTGCAACCGTGAGCGTTGACCGGTTCTTACAACAAAAGGGGAATGTAAAGAGGGTTGTGAGTTTGAACATTAGCAGAATACTCGTTGAGATCGTTGACCGGTTCTTATAGCAAAAGGGGAACGAAAAGAGAGTTGCGAGTTGAAAAATTATCAGAAAGCTTGTTATGAGTGTCCGCTGTCGAAACACTCGTACGGTGAAAAAACCTACTAATAGTGACACTATAGACAGTTGAGAGATGCTAAAATCGAGTAAAGCTTATGATGCTTAGGAAAGATAAAATCGATTAGAGCTTATGATGTTTTTTCTTGATAAGGAGTCTGAAACCCCCGCCTCTGCATCATTATGATGCACACGACCAATTTCTATGAATTATTAAGATCTTATGATTCTTTTTTTTGCGGAAGATCTTATGATGCTTAGTAAAGATAAAACCGAGTAGAGCAAATAAGAAGGCAGATAAAATCGAGTAAAGCTTATGATGCTTAGTAAATAGTAGTACCCTTTGAGCGTAGGATTGTGGCATGAGCGACCGGAGTGCGGCGAGGTACTCGTTCATCTGGCGGCGCCGGTTGCGCTCGACGGCAATGTGGGTCCTCCGCTGGCTCTCCACCTCCTCCTTGTTCTTGACGATTTTGGTGCGCCTCCGCTTCCTCCTCCCCGTCGCCGCCGCCGCCGTGGCTAGCTCCGGCGCCGCCGCCTTGCCCTCCGAGGACGCTTCGGACTGGTCCCAGCTGGATACCGGCTCCCAGTGGTCCTCCGCATTGGGCACCACGGGGGCGGCCAAAAGCTGCTGATCCCAGTCTTCCATGAAACCGCCGGCGCCTACCATGTCGCACCAGGGCGCGATCCCCGGAGCCTGGCCGTAGCCGAAATGGCCTTGCGCGAACACCACGGCCTCCAGCGCCATGCGCGCGCGGCAAAAGGGTCACGGCCTGTGAGGGACGGCCGGAGATGGACACGACAAGCTAGTAGACAGGTGGCACACACAGTACGCGGCGCCAGCGACACAAGTACTGATGGGTGTGTGAGGAGGGAGGGAGGGTGGCGAGGGGCGCCCGCGTTTTATAGGGAGCGCGCGGACGGAGGGAGGGACGGGGGGACCATGCGCGCGCGAGGGTGTTGGTGGTCCGCCGTGCTGCCACTTCGGGGAAGGAATCACAACGGGGACGCGTCCCACTCCCACCCAACGGTTTAGGTAACAGAATCGGGCAAGGCCAACAAGAGAAAGAGAAGGGAAGCGACCCAGGCAAGCAAAATATAGTTTTTTTAGAGTTAATTACACTGTTGATACATAAACTTGCAGCGCGGGTACAATTTCATACAAAAACTTGCAAATTGACTCAAATTAGCCCCTAAACTTGCTTGCGATAACAAACTGATACAAATGTCCGAAACCTGCCACGTCGGATGAGAGGCACTCACCGGTGGGTTTTCATTTCTCACCGGCCCTTTCGCCTTTCTGTTTCTCATCGGCGACGGTGCGAAGACGCTGCCCAGTTGGTTGCCGCGGACGAGATCAACGCTAGATAGAGCTGTGTCCTCGCGGCATTGGTGAGTTTTCGCTGGACTACAGTATGAAATCACCTTCCTTCTTCTATTTGGATTGCCCCCTGTATCGGCGCCTCTTATTGCTAGGGTTTTCATCCGATTTGATCAGTGGTATATTCGCCCGCATGTGGTTGTTCTGTGGTGCGTGTGGTTGATAATCGGGCGTCGGTAGATGAAAGGCGTTGTTTTGTGGTATTTCTGCCCGCTTGTCATTGTTTACTGAAACCGGTGTTGAGTGTGATGTTCAGAGATGTAGAAAGCAGTGTTCTGCTATAGTGGAGTTGTTGTTGTGTGCTCATAATCTTGTGATGTGATTACTTTCATAATCTTGTGATTGAAACAAGTGTCGTTTAAATCTTTTCACTACCACTATTTACATACCTCAGATGAACAGGCTAGAAACCTACGCCCTGCGTCGAATTCTTCTGTACACACTCTAAGGACAGGGCTACGAAAATGCCTGCAATTCTCCTTCTTCTCAATGCCACAAAAGTCAGGGCAATACTCAAATGGTGGAATAAACCCATCAAAATCATACTCAATGGTTATTTGCATTTGATTCTGCAAAAAATGTTGACTTCTGCTCAAAGTCACATACTGTAGGACACGAGAAATTACGAATAGAAAAGCACCTCCGGGTTTTTTTGGGCCGAAATGAAGCTCAGATGTCACCCACGATTCTTCAGTACAGCCGCCGCCCAGGCCGCCGTCGGGACCAACATTGCCACCGCCGCCGCCCACGGGCCATGCGCCCACGAGAAGGGGCTGACTATCCGCCGACGAGGACGCCGCCTCACGGCGAGCCACCTTCTTCCGTCCTTGCCGCGGTCGCTGCGGCGGTCAAGGGTTAGGGATTTGGCTTGAGAGGAAGGCTCCCTCGGTCGAGTGTGGATTTGCGGGGAGAACAGAGAAGAGCGGCTAGGGATTTGGCTGGTGCATGGCGAACAGAGAGGTTGGCTAAGCTACTCGGGGATCTATTTACATCATAAAGTTGGGGGTTCCTGTAAATTAACCTAGACGTGGGCCAAGTTCCTAGAGCCGACATGTCGTCCGACGTGGCAGGTTTTGGACTAATTTGTATCAGCTTGTTCCCGTAAAGCAAGTTTACGGACTAATTTGAGTCACTTTGTAAGTTTTTTATGAAATTGTACCCGCGCTGCAAGTTTATGTACCAATAGTGTAATTAACTCTTTTTTGAACACAGTACAATCGTCGAGGCTCGTATCCACGCGTACACTTACCACTATGCACGCACGCACACACAACCTATCTATACGAGCACCTCCGAGATACTGAGCCGACGGAACATTTTGAGATTGACGAAGTTAGCACAGACGCCTCGTAATTGACAGGAGCATTTCATGCCAATGAACGAACATCGTCAGAAAGAATGAAATAAATCCAAGAAAATGCCAATATCAATGTCAAGTTTAAGACTTGAACTACGGTGTACAAGTTACAACACACGGCGAGAAAAATACTAAAAACTTGGCCCAATGGCAAACAAACGGCAGAGGATTGCAAATCCACAGGTCCCGGCAGGGTGTATTTGCAAACGGGCTGTACGGCTACAGTTTTTCTTTTCAGGTGCGGGGGAACGGTCAAATTGTGCGAGACTGCGTGGACCGAGAGATTCTGCGTCTGCATGCAGGTTGCAGGGTGGCCCACCCCGCCCGAGTAACATGCTGCGCCAGCTTTGCGCACGTACCAAGCACTAGCGCTAGTACACGCCTTGTCCAGCTTGCTGTCGAGATTTTACGGTGAGATACACAAAGTGACCTAGCAGCTCAAAGCCTCAAAATACGTCTACAGCTTCACTGCAGCGCCAACTCCTACGTAGGAGCACTGGCTAGATGGCTAGTGCAGTCATATGAAGGTTCGGACTAGCCAGCCAGCCAGCTGCATGCATGCATGCATGTGCTGTGATTTCACCGTTCATGCATCAACCTCCTTCTCCTTGGCCACTTGTACAATTCAACTACGCGCCGGGCCTCATGTGACATCTCGCTACAAAGGTTATATGACGCATCTGTCATTCGGTAGCCTGTAGGCAATGTTTTTGCCTGCTCTGCTAGCTTCTTGTGTGCTTGCAGATTAATCAAACAAGTCTACCCCTAAGTACAAGCACTCACCCTCTGAAAATAGTACAAATATTAACCTAGTACTCCCTCCGTTCGGAAATACTGTCGCTGGTTGAACATACATTATCATCTGTACATGTATAAGACTAGGGTCTTGTATTTATACCGTTGTACCTCCTCTCTCCTCTTTGTATATTTGTATATCTTAGGAGACAAGTAGAGGCTGGTCCACCCTGTATCTATATATGTGCATCATGCACACGGTCAATGAATTATCGATGCATGCAATTTTTTTCCTTCCATCCAACATGGTATCAGTTTAACACGTCGATCCTCTCCTCTCTTCCGCCCTAACCCGTCGCCGCTGCCTCTTGCTGCCGCCGCCAATCCTATCCTCTCTGCAGCCGCCCGCACCCCTTGCCGCCGCTGCCTATCACCCTCTCCCTCTCCCACCCTACAACCCTAGCCACCACCATCCACCAAAACCATAATCCCCGCCGCCGCCATGAACTCTCCCGCGTCCTCCATCTCCAGCGGCTCCAACCCCTTCGCCGGACCGGAGCCTCCCACCGCTGCCGACATCCGCGACCTCAACATCTATGACCGCATACCCATCAAGCTAGATCAATCTAGCTCCTCCTACTACGCGTGGAAGACCTATTTCAACCTTATCTTCCGCGAGTACTAACTCACCGAGCACATCGACAGCTCTGTCGACGGCGAGGTCATGAAGGCCGACCCGGAGTGGTCCGCCATCGAGGCCACGCTCATCCGATAGTTCTACCTCACCATCTCCAAGGACATCTTCCACACGGTTGTCTCCGAGGATGATGATGCTTGCACCGTGTGGAACAAGATCAACGCGCTCTTCACCGACAGCAAGCTCCAACGTCTCGTTTTTTTGCAGCAAGAATTTTTGGGTGCCACTAGGATGATTCCGCCATTGATGACTATTGCATGCGCCTCAAGATGCTTGCTGATGAGCTTCGCGACATTGGTGCTAAGGTGTCCGACGAACTCATGCTTAGCACCCTCACCGCCGGCCTCAACGAGGACTTCGGCAACGCGACATCCAACCTCACCCTTCTGCCGAACCCCACCTTCCACACCGTCATCGCCTACCTGCGTTTGGAGGAACGTAGGATGAAGAAGGTGAAGACGTGGGTGCAGCACACCGCCCTCGCCGCCGACACATCCCGCGGAGCGCCCGCACCGCCTCCGTCGGCCCCGCCCAGCCGCGGCCTCCAGCACCGTCGGGCTATTACCCGCTGCCACCCACGCCACAGCAGCATAACGGCGGAGGTCGGTGCAACAAGCGCGGTGGGGGCGGCTGCCCTTAGCAGCAGCAACAACACGGGTACGGGGGGGAGGGTCTCGTTAACCTCAGCCCTCCCCGTCCTAGACCATCGGCGCCAACCCATGGACGAGCGTGGTACACACTTACCACCTGCCTGTTCCGCGGCCTCCTGCCCCGGGCCTCCTGGGTCCGCGTCCCACGGGCTACCAGACGCACCTCGTGGCGCCCTTCCAGCCGGCCGGTGGCGGCTACCCGGCGCTCCCCGTGCCACCGATGGCTGGCGGCTATCCGCCACTGCCCGCACCGGCTCAGCCCTATGGAGGCCTTGCCATGCCGTCGGCGCCATGGGACCCAGCCCTATTGGCCGCGCTACACTCGGTCCCCTCGCCGAACAACTACGATGGAGGCGGTGATTGGTACATTGACTCGAGGGCTACGACCCACAAGACAGCTCATCCCGATAACCTAACTTCCTCCTCTCTGGTTAACACCTCCACCCGCGTCACCGTCGATGATGGTTCCTCCTTACCCATTACACACGCCAGTCATAGTTATTTCCCTTCTACATCTATGCCAATAACCATGTCTAGTGTTCTTGTTTCACCTGATCTTGTTCAAAATCTCGTGTCTATTCGCCGTCTTGCTCGTGAGAATCCTATTACTATTGAATTTGATTATATCGGTTTTTCTGTGAAGGACGCTCGTACCTGGATGGTTCTTCACCGGTGTGACAACCCCGACGAGCTCTACCTGGTGCACTCCTCCTCCTCCACCACCACCGTCGCTCCATTTGCCGTCTCCACGGGTGTAGACCTTTGGCATGCTTGTTTGGGTCATCCCAACTCCGCCGTACTTCGTCAAATCCTTAAGAGTTTTTCATTCTCATGTAATAAGATCGACGAGCATACTTGTCATACTTGTCGTCTCGCAAGAACGTTTGTCTTGCATTTAGTGCATACACAACTAGTTCCACTTTTTTCGTTTTAGTTACTTCATAGTGATGTGTGGACATCTTCGGTTGCGAGTAATACGGGTTATCTTTATTACCTTGTGCTTTTAGATGATTTCTCTCATTTTGTGTGGATGTTTCCCCTGCGCCGCAAATCCGACGCCTTAGCTACACTCACGACATTTCATTCCTATGTCAGCACACAATTTGGTTGCCCTATACTTGCTCTTCAAACCGACAACGAAAAAGAATTCAATAATGTTGTCGTTCGCAATCTTCTTGCCTCTCACGACACCATCTTTCGCCCAACCCATCCTTACACTTCCCAACAGAATGGCCGTGCCGAACGCATCCTATGCACTCTTAATGACTGTGTCCATACATTGCTCTTTCATTCCAATGTACCTCCTCGGTTTTGGCCAGATGCTCTCGCCACGGCCACTCTTCTTCTTAACATTAGACCTTGTCGTCCTCGTTGGAACTATGCGCCTCATCAACTTCTCTTTGCCACCCCTCGTTCTTACGATGGTATTTGCACATTCAGGTGTCTCTATTATCCTAGTATCACGTCCACGACACCACACAAACTTGCACCTCATTCGCTTGCTTGTATCTTCCTAAGTTATCCTTCCAACACCAAAGGTTACCGGTGTTATGATCCTGTCAGCCACCGAGTCTACACCTCACGACATGTGTACTTTGATGAGCGGGTATTTCTTTTTCACCAGGTACCACCCTTTGCAGCGGACTCGGTGGCGCTACTGGACGTGCCTCCGGCATGGCACCGGTCTCGGGCGCGGCCTGCCCCTGCTGCATCCCTCGACAGGTTGCCCTCTCCCCCACGCCCGGAAGCACACGCCACTCTAGGTGCGGCCGCCCCAGCCGCCTCTTCAGGCGCGGCTCCCTCGGGTGTGGCTGCTTCAGCGGGCTCCTCAGCCCCCTCTTTAGGCGTGGCCGCCTCGGGCGGTGCCACCCCGTCGCTCTCTTCCGGTGTGGCGACCAAGGCCGCCCAGTCCACTTCGGCCACCTTGGCAGCCGACGTGGTCGTTGGCTCATCAGCGACGGGCTCGACTCCATCATCGTCGGTTGCCTCACCAGCAGCCGCTGCGCCGCCTCCTGGTATGACAACCCGGGCCCGCGCTGGCGTCCCCCATCCCAGCACGCGATACACCTCTGACAAGTATGTGTGTGCTGTGTCGACGTCCTCGCCATCGCCCATTCCTTCCTCCGCTCGTGCAGCCCTTCGTGATCGACACTGGCTTGCTATGATGCGTGAGGAGTTCGACGCGCTCCAACGTAACCGCACGTGGCATCTTGTTATACGGCCTCCTCATGCTAACGTCATCAGTGGCAAATGGGTGTTCCGTCGCAAGACACGTCCCGATGATTCCCTCGAGCGCTACAAGGCTCGCTGGGTGGTCCGTGGCTTTCGACAGTGTGCCGGTGTGGACTTCACCAATACTTTTGCTCTGGTTGTCAAACCGGGCACAATTCATACAGTGTTGCAGTTGGCGGTCTCCCATGTGTGGCCTGTTAATCAGTTGGACGTCTCCAACGCCTCTCTGCATGGCCATCTTGCCGAGCAGGTGTTCTGCGAGCAGCCCACTGGATTTTCTGATGCCAAGCACCCGGATCACGTGTGTCTGCTATCCCGTTTTCTCTACGGGCTGAAGCAGGCGCCCCGGGCGTGGTACCAGTGTATTGTGGCCTTCCTCCAGTAGCTCGGGTTTTGCACCACTCGATTCGACGCCTCATTGTTCGTCTATCATCAGGGCGCCACTACTGCATACTTGCTGCTCTATGTTGACGACATCATCCTGACGGCATCCTCTCCTGAGCTTCTTCAGCAGCTCACAGCTCATCTCCGTGATGAGTTTTCCCTGAAGGACTTGGGGTTTCTGCATTACTTCCTCAGCATTGAGGTTGTTCGACGCGCCGATGGGTTCTTTCTGCATCAGCAGAAGTATGCTCACGAGTTACTCGAGCGAGTTGGCATCCTAATTGCAAGCCCGCCGCCACGCCTGTCGACACCAAGGTGAAGGTTTCCTCTTTGGAGGGCTCTCCTGGACCTGACGCTGTGTTCTATCACTCCATCGTCGGTGCCTTGCAATACTTGACGCTCACACGCCCGGATCTGCAGTATGCCATTAAGTAGGTGTGCCTCCACATGCACTCCCTACGTGACTCCCACTTAACTCTGGTGAAGCGTATCCTCCGGTACATATGTGATACGTCTCCAACGTATCTATAATTTTTGATTGTTCCATGCTATTATATTATCTATCTTGGATGTTTTATATGCATTTATATGCTATTTTATATCATTTTTTGGGACTAACCTATTAACCTAGTGCCCAGTGCCAGTTGCTATTTTTTCCTAGTTTTTGACTTTTACAGAAAATCAATACCAAACGGAGTCCAAACGGAATAAAACTTACAATGATTTTTCTTGAACCAGAAGAAACCCACGACACTTGGGGAGGAGGCCAGAAGACCCACGAGAGGGCCACAAGCCCTAGGGGCGCGCCCCGGGGGGGGGGGGGGGGCAGGGGGCTTGTGGGCCCCCCATGGCTCTCCTTACCCTAACTCCAGCACTATAAATTCTCTAATATTCCCCCTATACTAGAGGGCACACCAAAAATACTTTTCCGCCACCGCAAGCTTCTGTTCTCGTGAGATACCATCTTGGGGCCTTTTCCGGCACTCCTCTGGAGGGGGATTCGATCACGGAGAGCCTCTACACCAACCTTGCTGCCCATCCGATGATGTGTGAGTAGTTTACCACAGACCTACGGGTCCATAGCTAGTAGCTAGATGGCTTCTTCTGTCTCTTTGATCTTTAATACAATGTTCTCCTTGATGTTCTTGGAGATCTATTCGATGTAATCTTCTTTTACGGTGCGTTTGTTGAGATCCGATGAATTGTGGTTTTATGATTAGATTATCTATGAATATTATTTGAGTCTTCTTTGAACTCTTTATGCATGATTGAGATAGCTTTGTATTTCTCTCTGATTTATCGATTTGGTTTGGCCAACTAGATTGATTTTTCTTGCAATGGGAGAGGTGCTTTGTGATGGGTTCAATCTTGCGGTGTCCTCACCCAGTGACGGTAGGGGTAGCGAGGCACGTATTGTATTGTTGCCATTAAGGATAAAAAGATGGGGTTTATATCATATTACTTGAGTTTATCCCTCTACATAATATCATCTTGCTTAAGGCGTTATTCTGTTTTGATGAACTTAATACTCTAGATGTAGGCATGAGTCGGTCAATGTGTGGAGTAATAGTAGTAGATGCAGAATCATTTCGGTCTACTTTTCACGGACGTGATGCCTATATTCATGATCATTGCCTTGGATGTCTTCATAATTATGCGCTTTTCTATCAATTTCTGAACAGTAATTTGTTTACCCACCGTATGCTTTCTTCGTGAGAGAAGCCTCTAGTGAAGCCTCTATTTTCCATCATATATTTTCAGATCTGTAAAACCAAAAACCCAGAAATACCTTGCTGCAATTTATTTATATTTACTTTATTTTTGCCTTTTACTTATCTTTTATATCTATCTCTATTAGATCTCACTCTTGCAAGTAACCGTGAAGGGATTGACAACCCCTTTTTCGCGTTGTGTGCAAGTGTTTGTTAGTTTGTGCAAGTGCATATATTGGAGACTTGCTTGTGCCTACTACTGGATTGATACCTTGGTTCTTAACTTAGGGAGATACTTATCTCTACTTTGCTGCATCACCCTTTCCTCTTCAAGGGAAAAATCAACGCAAGCTCAAGAAGTAGCAGGAAGAATTTCTGGCGCTGTTCCCGAGGAGGTTCTACATCAAGCCTACCAAGTACCTATCATAAACTCTCATCTCTTGCACTTACATTATTTGCCATTTGCCTCTCGTTTTCCTCTCCCCCACTTCTAAAATGTTTTCAGAAAAACATAAAAATATTTACCTTTTTATTCGCCCTTCTTTCGTTCGTCTTTTCATTTGCTTGTGTGCTAGATTCTTGCTAGATTGCTTGCTTTGCCATCATGTCTGAATCTGGGGAGGTTATTATTGAAAAGAATAGTAATAATCTTGAGGAAAAATTTGAATCTCTTGTTCTTAATCATGATCCTCTTGAAACCGACACTCCCACCAATCTTAAAACAAAAATCTTTCATGTTGGTGATGGTAATATTATTGGAAAGACTGTTATTCAAGATTTTTTTTGACTGCATAGGAGTTATGCGTATAAGTAGGGGAACCATCCTTGATAATACAAATTGCTATGCGGATGCTATTTCTATGCTTGTGCTTAAATTGGAAGATAATTTTTACACATCCATCCTGCTTTACAAAAGATGTTTTATGAACTCCCCAATATACTTGATCCTAAGGCTAAGAAAATTGCTACTATTATCCTTATCCTTGAATTTGATCACATAGTTCGAGAAGCTAGGGAAATCTTTGCCCACTATAATGTAAATGTGGAGCATCCTTTAATACTAGAGATTCTTTATGATAAGGAAACCGGGGTTTGGAATCTAAGGACTATATTGCTTTTGGTAACAATTTAAGAAAAAGAGTCCCTTATCCTGAAATTATCCAAGCCTTATATATTGATGCTTAGGATAGATTTGATTGTGTCACTAAGGGAATTGATGAGGAATTTGATAAAGAATGGATTGAATAAATATATAAGGAACCTATTAAAAGTGAGATACATGTTTCCTATGTGGATGTTTATGGGGATGACCCAGAATATGAAATTATGAATGTCAAGGTTACTAATCGAAGTCCCTTCCATGCTTTAAGCTCTCCTGCTAGAAGGGAAGAACATAAAAAGAGGGACTTACTAAGAAAGGTTTTGGAAGATTTGATTAAAAAGGAATTAAATACCAAAGATGACAATACCTAGATCTATGCAATATGCCTAGCTAGGGGCGTTAAACAATAGCGCTTGTCGGGAGGCAACCAAATTTTTTATTTTGTGTTTTTTTTGTTCCTGTTTTCCAATATATCAAAAATATTACCTCTGTAGCAATTGTGTTTTAGTGTTTCAATTAGTGTTTGAGCCGAGTAAGACCTTTGGGATGGTCTATGGTGATAGTAGATTTGATCTTGCTGAAAAACTGAAAATTTTGCGCTCATTGCCAGAAATTAAAAAAATCATAGAAGCGTGATTTTGATCTGAATTTTTTACTCAAGATTTATGTACAAATTTCCTAGGTTTTTATAATTTTTCAGAATTATTGGTGTTACATAAGTATACAAAATTTCCAGATTACTACAGACTGTTCTGTTTTTGATAGATTCTGTTTTCTAAGTGTTGTTTGCTTATTTTCATGAATCTATGGGTAGTATTGATAACCCACAAGTATAGGGGATCAATTGTAGCATTTCTCGATAAGTAAGAGTGTCGAACCCAACGAGGAGCTAAAGGTAGAACAAATATTCCCTCAAGTTCTATCGACCACCGATGCAACTCTATGCACGCTTAACGTTCGCTTTACCTAGAACAAGTATGAAACTAAACATACTTTGTAGGTGTGATAGGATAGGTTTGCAAGATAATAAAGAGCACGTAAATAAAAGTTAGGGGCTGTTTAGATAAAGAAAAAATCAAGTTAGTTTTAGTACAGAGCTTTTTGTCCCATGAAAGTTATTTGTTCCTAGGCAATCGATAACTAGACCGGTAATCATTATTGCAATTTTATATGAGGGAGAGGCATAAGCTAACATACTTTCTCTACTTGGATCATATGCACTTATGATTGGAACTCTAGCAAGCATCCGCAACTACTAAAGATCATTAAGGTAAAACCCAACCATAGCATTAAAGTATCAAGTCCTCTTTACTCCCATACACAAACAACCTACTTAGTCGGGTCTGTGCTTCTGTCACTCACGCCACCCACCATAAGCGAATCATGAACATATTGCAAACGCTACAGTGGGGATCCCTCATGCTTGCGCGAGACGGAGAGCACCATAGGACAGCTCCAATAATAAAACATACAACTCAAACCAATCACGATCATCAATCAACCCATAGGACAAAACGGATCTACTCAAACATCATAGGATAGCCACATATCATTGGATAATAATACGTAGTGTTGAGCACCATGTTTAAGTAGAGATTACAGCGGGGAGATGGGGTGTTACACTACTGCATATAGTGGGAGAGAGTTGGTGATGACGGCGGCGAAGTTGTTGGTGTAGATCGCAGTCACGATGATGGCCCCGGCGGCGTTCCGGCGCCACCGGGAGAGAGGGGGAGAGCCCCCCTTGTTCTTCTTCTTCCTTGGCCTCCCCCTAGATGGGAGGAGGGTTTCCCCTCTGGTCCATGGCCTCCATGGCGGCGGAGGGGCGGGAGCCCCTCCGAGATTGGATCTATCCCTCTGTTTCTCTTTTGTTTTGCGTTCTTGTTTTCTGGCCTTTCAGCGTTTCTGAAATTCGCGGAGATCCGTAACTCTGATTGGGCTGAAATTTTAACACGATGTTTATCCGGATATAAGCTTCCTTGCGGACGAAGGACACCTCCAGCCGACCAACAGGGTGGCTACAAGCCTGCCAGGCGCGCCCCTAGGGCTTGTGGGCCCCTCTGGCATCGTCTCGCGTTGATTCCACTTCCCAAAAATCACATATATTCCAAAATAATTCTCCATAAAGTTTTATCACGTTTGGACTTCGTTTGATATGGGTATTCTGCGAAACAAAAACCTTTAACAATAGGAACTCACACTAGGCACTGGATCAATATGTTAGTCCCAAAAAATGATATAAAATGTTGCCAAAAGTATATGAAAGTTGTAAAATATTAGCTTGAAACAATAAAAAATTATAGATACGACGGAGACGTATTGTGACGCCCCCGGCCCGATCGTGCACTAATCATACACGCAAATGCACACGATCAAGCCTAAGGACTCACGGGAAGATATCACAACACAACTCTAAAACATAAATAAAGTCATACAAGCTTTATATTACAAGCCAGGGCCTCGAGGGCTCGAATACATAAGCTTGCGAACAAGCGTCAGCGGAAGCATCAGATATCTGAGTACAGATATAAAAGAAAGTACAGAAAGGCATTTAGAAAGGCGGGGCAAAATAAAACACTACGATCGAAAGGCGAAGGCCTCCTGCCTGGGACCCTCCGATCCTACTCCTGGTCGTCAGTCAACTCGTAGAAGTATCCATCCTCTGGGTAGTAGTAGTAGCGATCGTCGACAGGGCAGCTGTCTCAGGGGCTCCGTCATCTTGGTCACGACAAACTGATATGGGGAGAAAAGGTAAACAAAGCAACCGTGAGTACTCAAAAGTACTCAGCAAGCAAGGATCTACACTACATATGCAACATTTTCAAGGGGAGGCTGTATATGTGGACTGGGCTGCAGAAATGCCAGAATAGAGAGAAGGCCTAGTCCCTTCAAGACTAGCTCTTCAGCGGTCTTGCAGCAGTAGAAGAAGTAGAACATTACAAATTAATGTAGTAGTAACATTAATTCTCAACCTCACCCAGAGATCCTTTCTCGACTCCCTGCGAGAAAGCAATCCCAGAGCCATACATTCATCAACCTCGTCCTGAGATCCCTTTCGACTCCCTGCAGAAGCAATCCCAGAGCCATATATACAGGTCTCATCACAGGTATCCAGTTCTAAATGTATCAATCAGGATCAACTCCGTGTCCTTTACCGTAGGACCGGCTATCGATAGAAATGTTCTTCCCTGCAGGGTGCACCAACTTACGGGGGAACCAGGCTCTGACCCAACACGCTCGATTAACTTCGGCCGGACACACTTTCCTGGGTCATGCCCGGCCTCGGCCAAACGACACATCGCAACCCTACCTACGGCTCAGCAGAGAGGTCCCCGCCGGTCTACGTCCTAAGCGCAAGGGGGTCTTGGCCATCGCCCCTCGCCCTCCGGGTCGTTGCGCACAGGGTGGATACCAGCATCGCCTCGGGTGGCCGACACGATCCGACCGTGCCGCCATGCTGAACTGGACGTCTGACAGAGCTTTCAGCTGATGCATACGATGCAGAACGCCCATACTATGCCCACGTGATGGTTAGTGCTATCAGGCCAGAGGCCTGCTCGGATCAAATATCCAAATCGTTAGGACTAGGGCTTGCGGAAACAAGCAGAGACTCACGAAAGATGTGACCCCGTCGCCCCGTCTCGAGGACTTGCGGCAAGGGTTAAGAATGCCCGGCCGCGCCTCGTATTCACCACTCGGGCACCACACTGGCAACCCGCCTTCACATCACACGCGGGTACCCCTCAGGGTCGACCCGCCTTTCCAAGTAACATTGTAAAGTCCAAGTATCCGTGTGTCCATTACATCAGGGAATCCGAGGTATCACCCTCATTGAATTCCCACTCGATGTATCCGTCAAGGTGAACTAGGAGGAATCACCCTCACTGGGTCCACACTTGAGGTGTTGTACGACAGCGTCGTTATCGGAAGCGGTGAAGGAGGAATCACCCTCGATGACCATGACCGAATAGCTACTCTACAGAGTTAACATCAGAAGTGCTACAAGAGGTTTCACCCTCGGCACTCGATAGTAACGCTGCAGTGTCGTTACAACTAAGGGGGGGTGATGTGCGGTGTCGGGTCCTGGTCTTCAATCCCATTGATCGGGTCTTCTGACGATCCAGCGCGGCAGTCGGGATAAGTGGGGTCACTGATAGGTCTCTACCCAGCCTAGACTAAACAGTTTAGGATATGTAGATAATTATCAACAGCAGGTTACAATGAATAGGCTATGCATCAGAATAGGTAAAGCAGCAGCAGCAGCAGCAATTCTAATGCAAGCATGGGAAATTAGAATGGGCGATATCGGTATGCTCAAGGGAGGGGCTTGCCTGGTTGCTCGGCGGCAAGGGCAAGGTTGTCAATGCTGTCTTCGGTCTCCGGAGCTGCGTCGGGATCTATCGAGAGAGAAGAGGGGGAGGAAACAGTATAAATATAGAGCAAACATGAGCAACGCAAAGTACGGCATGACAATATGCAGTGCCGGGTGTGTCCTAACGTATGGTTGCACGTCACCGAGGAAGGAGGAATCCATCCGGGAATGTTTTCCCGGTTCCGGACATTTGTTAGATAGATGACCGGAGGGGAACGGTTGCATGTTCGGATAGTTAGAGACGTGTGGCGGACGAACGGACCGCGTATTCAGATTCGTCTCGTCGTTCTGAGCAACTTTCATGTACAAAGTTTTTCGATCTGAGTTACGGATTATTTAATATGATTTTCTAAAGTTTTATTAATTTTCTGAATTTATTTTTATTATTTAATTGCAACATTATCCAGAATAGTGTTTGCTGACGTCATCATGACGTCAGCATGAGGTCAGCACACTGTTAGGGTTAATTAGGGTTTGACTAATTAATTAACTATTAATTAAACTAATTAATTAAATTAGATTAATCTAAACAGACTTAATTAACTAATTAACTATTAATTTTATTTATATTATTTATCTATTTAAAATCTTTTTTTTTTAAAGTTTTCGGGGGCGGGCCCCTCGTGTCATAGGCCCAGGGGGTGGGGGCCGGCCGTCAGCCACAGCGGGCGCGGCCAGGGTGCGCCCGGGCGCTGGCCATGGGCGCCGGCGAGGCGCGGCTGGACGGGGCGGTGGTGAGCGCGGGGCCACGGCGCGGGGAGGAGGCCACGGGCGGCGCGGGCTGTGCAAGGGCGGCACGCAGCAGGCGGCGGGAGTGGCAGGGGCGCGGCTGCGGGAGGACGAGGCCGCGGCGCTGGGCGAACGCGGGCAGCGAGCAGGGGAGACGCGGCGGGCGCGCGCGAGGTCACGCGAGCGCGTGCTCGGGCGCGGGGTGGCACCAGCGAGCGCGGGCGAGCGGCAGCCGGGCACGGTGCGGCGTCGGGACCGGAGGCGCGCGGGCGGCGGGGGCGCGCGCGGCGGGCGAGCGGGGCCGGAGCGGGCGCGGCCGAAGCACGCGGTCGCGCGTGGGCGAGCGGGCGGCGGGGCGCGGCCGAAGCACGCTCGGGCCGGGCGGCGGCCGGAGGCGGGGAGGCGAAGGAAGAGAGGGGAGGAGGTGGCCCTCACAGCGGGGCGCAGGGACGGGCAGCGTGCTCGGGGAGGGTGGCCGGAGGAGGCGGCGCCGGCGGCGGGGTCCGGGCGGCGTCGGGCGGCGCGGGGAGGCGCGGGGCAGCGCGGGATCGGGCTTCTCCCGATCCAGACGAGGGGGGAGGAGAGGAGCGAGGGGAGTGGGGGTGGGGATTAGGGTTCGGTGGGGGGGAGGGATATGGGGAGTGGGTGGGCCGGCTGGCTGTCCAGCTGGGCCACGGCCCAGTTGGTCTGGGGGGGGGGGGTTCTCCTCTTCTTCTCTTTTTTTTGTTTTTTTTCTTTATCTTTTTCTTTTTATTTAACCACAGCTCCTGTTTAGTAAAAAGTTAGGGCTCTAAACGAATTTTGTAAAACATAGGAATTGCTCCAAAAAATACTAGGTAATACCTACCACTACCAAAAATTGGTTTGGAGGCAATTTGAGTTCACAATATTTTTATAATAATTAAAATGCATTTATCCTGGCTGTTTTAATTATGTTAGAGCCACCTAATTAACTTATTATTTTGTTGGTTACAATTTTAGAAGTGTCTCTGGAATATTTGTTATTTATCGAACACTTTAGTTTTTATGTTGGACAACTTTTATTTTCTCTTTAGTTTAAATTTGAAGTTGACTTAGGAGTTGAAATGCAATATGATGCAACTGATGTTTAGGCACTGATAATCATGATGTCATGGCATAATCAAAATGGAATTACTGTGGCTAACCACTGGGGGTGTTACACGTATCAACATCCCCAAGCTTAATTCCTACTCGTCCTCGAGTAGGTAAATGATAAAAAAGATAATTTTTGATGTGGAAAGCTACCTAGCATAATCTTGATCATATAATCTAATCGTGGCATGAATATTAAGACACGAGTGATTCAAAGCAATAGTCTATCATTTGACATAAAGACATCAATACTCAGGCATCCCAACAAACAATCATGTCTTTCAAAATATCAATTCTAAAGAACGTTACCCCTACAAAATCATATAGCCTTGTCATGCTCCATCTTCTTAACACAAATTATTTATCATGCACAACCCCGATGACAAGCCGAGCAATTGGTTCATACTTTTTAACGCACTTCAGCTTTTTCAACTTCACTCAATACATGAGCGTGAGCCATGGATATAGCACTATGGGTGGAATAGAATACGGTGGTAGGGATCAATAGGAGAAGGAAGAAAGTCTCGCATTAACTAGGCCGATCAACGGGCTATGGAGATGCCCATCAACCGATATCAATGCGAGGAGTAGGGATTGCCATGCAACGGATGCACTAAGAGCTATAAGTGTATGAAAGCTCAAACTGAAAACTAAGTGGGTGTGCATCCAACTTGCCTGCTCATGTAGACCTTAGGCATTTGAGGAAGCCCATCATCGGAATATACAAGCCAAGTTCTATAATGAAAAATTCCCACTAGTATATGAAAGTGACAACATAGGAGCCTCTATATGAAAAACATGGTGCTACTCTGAAGCACAAGTGTGGAAAAGGATAGTAACATTGCCCCTTCTCTCTTTTTCTCTCATCATTTTTTTCTCTCTTTTTTTCTTTTTTTCTTTTTTTGTTGGCCTCCTTTTGCCTCTTTTTTTATTTTTATTATTTATTTTTCGTCTGGAGCCTCATCCCGACTTGTGGGGGAATCACTGTCTCCATCATCTTTTCCTCACTGGGGCAATGCTCTAATAATGATGACCATCACACTTCTATTTACTTACAACTCGATAAAACTAATACATGATGACTCTATATGAATGCCTCTGGCAGTGTACCAGGATGTGCAATGATCTAGCATAGCAAAGATATCAAAAAACGGACAAGTCATGAAAATATCATGCTAGCTATCTTACGATCATGCAAAGCAATATGGCTATGAATGCTCAAGTCATGTATATGATGATGATGGAAGTTGCATGGCAATATATCTCCGAATGGCTATGGAAATGCCATATTAGGTAGGTATGGTGGCCGTTTTGAGGTAGATATAATGAGGATTATGTATGATAGAGCATATCATATCACGGGGTTTGGATGCACCGGCGAAAGTTGCGCGGTACTAGAGATGCTAGCAAAGGTGGAAGGGTGAGAGTGCGTATAATCCATGGACTCAACATTAGTCATAAATAAGTCACATACTTATTGCAAAAAATTATTAGCCATCGAAGTAAAGTACTAATAAGCATGCCCCTAGGGGGACAGATTGGTAGGAAAAGACCATCGCTCGTCCCTGACCGCCACTCATAAGGAAGACAATCAAAAAATAAATCATGCTCCGACTTCATAACATAACAGTTCACCATACGTGCATGCTTCGGGAATCACAAACCTTAACACAAGTATTTCTACCAATCCATAATTACTCACTAGCATGACTCTAATATCACCATTTTTATATCAAAAAACTATTCCAAGGAATCAAACATATCATATTCCGTGATCTACAAGTTTTATGTAGGATTTAATGACTAACCATGTGAATGACCAATTCCTGTTAACTCTCTAAATAGATATAAGTGAAGCATGAGAGTTTAGTTCTTTCTACAAAATATATGGCCACGCTCTAACAAATATAAGTGAAGCAAAAGAGCATTTTGTAAAGTGTGGTTTTCTATGTGTAGAGAAACATGCAATCCAAACTTCAAATGATATAAGTGAAGCACACGAAGCATTCTATGAAGCCATACTCAAAAGATATAAGTGAAGTGCAAAGAGCATTCTATAAGTCAACCAAGTACTTTCTCATACTAGGATGGTGCATTATTAAAATAAAAATAAAAAGCACACGACGCTCCAAGAAGTTACGCATATCATGTGATGAATAAAAATATAGCTCCAAGTAAAATTACCGATGGTCGTTAGAAGAAAGAGGGGATGCCTTCCGGGGCATCCCCAAGCTTAGTTGCTTGGGAGTCCTTGAATATTACCTTGGGGTGCCTCGGGCATCCCCAAGCTTAGGCTCTTGCCACTCCTTATTCCTTCATCCGTCGTGGTCTTACCTAAAACTTGAAAACTTCAATCACACAAAACTTAACAAAACCCTCGTGAGATCCATTTATATAATAAAGCAAATCAGCACTTTAAGTACTGTTGCAAACCCATTCATATTTTATTTTTGCATTATAACTACTGTACTCTAACTTCACCATGGCTTATATCACCGATAGAATCCATAGATTCATCAAAACAAGCAAAATAATGCATCAAAAACAGAATCTGTCAAAAACATAATAGTCTGTAGTAATCTGAACATTGACCATACTTCTGTAACTGCAAAAATTCTGAAAAATTAGGACAAAGTAAAAAATTTGCATATAAGTACTGTTTAAATATTTCAAATTTTTTCCAGGTTCCAATAAATATTTTAAATTCGTGCACTACAACAAAAGTTTCTGTTTTTGCACTGCATAAACCAAATAAGCAATCTAATCATCCTAAAGGCAAATCTTGGCATATTAATTTTATAATACAATGGATTTGTAAAAGGGGATAATTATTTTTGTTGAAAAGTTTCTGTAATCAAGGTTCACAAAATTTCATGGGCATGAACAAAGTTCAAGGCTAGCTCCCACTTTGACAATGCTCGTCTTTCTCACTTTCACTTTTCTTTTTGAAAAGTTTTAGGTTCCCCTCTATATATTTTTTTAAACTTTAGAAAAGCACACAACATAATAAAATGACTCTCTAAAACTTCCGGGTTGTCTCCCTGGCAGCGCTTTCTTTAAAGCCATTAAGCTAGGCGTATAGTGCTCAAGTAATGGATCCACCCGGATCCCAAGGTATATCAAAGACAATTTTAATTAACAATGATTTGTAATTTAGTATTGAGAACAAAGCAACATATATCATGAAACAACGAAGTCTAACTCTCTTCCTATGCATCAGCATGTCGTAAAAGAACAATTCATGCACATCAAGTAAAGGTCAATACATAGCATAAACAATTTCTTGCAATTTTATTGTATTGGAAACATAGAGAGGCGGAGATGTAGTTCCTCTCTCATAATAATTGCAAGTAGGAGCAGCAAGCACATGCTTATTATATTCATCAAAATCATCATGTGTAGTAGTAAAACACAACCCATCAATATAATCCTTAATAAGCGCAAACTTCTCTGATATATTGTAGTTGGGAGAATTCAAAAAGATAATATGACTATCATGTGTGGGTGCAATAGCAACAATTTCATTCTTAACAAAAGTTCTATAGCAAGTTCATCTCCATAAGCATCATTCATATTGGCATCATGGACACAAGCATAGCAAGCATCAATGTCATCAAAAAGGGATATTTCAAACGAATCCAAGGGATCATAGCATTCATCCTTCGGTAAGCACGAAGGGAGACTAAACAATGTATGAGTTGAAGAGTTACTCTCATTAGAAGGTGGGCGCGGGTAGCTAATCCGCTCTCCCTCCTTCTGTTCTTCGCTCTCCTCGTCATCTTTTTCATCCAATGAGCTCACAGTGTCATCAATTTCTTCTTCCGTAGTTTCCTGCAAAATATTAGTCTCTTCTTGGACAATCAATACTTTCTCGATAAACTCATTAATATCAGCATTATATTCATAATTCTCATAGCAATATTTAAGTATAGCATAATTTTCAAGTCTGTAAACAACATCATCATAATTTTCACACTTTTCAAACAAAGATTCAATTTCATAAGCACCCTTAAAAGCAATGAATTCTTCTATTCGTTCCACATCATAGTAATCATATATACAATTAGCATAAGAAGGCAAGGTTTCATTATCGTTAAATTTGCATGAAAAGGGAAGGTGTGGAGCCTTCATCCTAGAGCAACAAGTATAATCTTATCTCAAGCATAGATCCCGAGCATACCAATGCAACATATAAATTTGATCCCATAAGAGTTTCCCTTTTTGAGTCAAGCGATAATCCCTAAAGTATTCACGTTGATCCAACGTGTCTCCCATTATCAAGTTGAATGGGGTTTTCTCAAGATTATCAAAGTAGTGTTTAATATTTTTCATATAACGAGCATCGAGGGTTTTAGGAGATTCCCCATCTCCATGAGTAGCAAGTACACTTAATTTTTTTGCTATTTCATGTTCCATATCCATAACTAAAGATAGAGAACAACTTAGAATAGAAAATAAAATTTACTTAGTTATAAAGCAAACAAACACACATGAGAATATTCACCCCACGCTTTTGCTCCTCGCCAACGGCGCTCGAAAAAGGTCTTGATAACCCACAAGTATCACTACAGGAATCAGCTTCTTTGCCGTCTGCCATGGCAGACGGCAAAGGCATGAATGGCGGTCGGCAAAGCTCTTTGCCGACTGCTAGCTGTCGGCAAACAGTCCGGCTCAATTCCTGCCGGTAAAGGCCTTCTTTGCCGTCTGCTTCAGAGAAGCGGACGACAAAGGTTTATGCCGTCAGCCGTTTGCGGCCAGCAGACGGCAAAGAGCATAGACGGCAGTGAGGTGAGGTGGGAGCCGTTAGGGGTTAACGGCGTGCTTTGCCGTCAGCCGGCAGACGGCAAAGAGGCTAAGGTCTTTGCCGTCTGCTGGCGGACGGCAAAGAGCCCAAATAGGAGTCACTGGGAAGCTGCCACGTGGCCTTATTTGCCGTCTGCTAGCTGTCGGCAAAGGGATTTGAATCTTTGCCGTCTGCCAGCAGTCGGCAAAGACCTTAGCCTCTTTGTCGTCTGCCAGCTGACGGCAAAATGCCCAAATAGGCAACCCAGTGTTCCCAGGTTGCACAGGTAGCTGCCACGTGGCCTTCTTTGCCGACTGCTAGCTGTCGGCAAAGCTCTTTGCCGACTGCTAGCAGACGGCAAAGCTCTTTGCCGTCTGCTAGCAGACGGCAAAGAGCCTATATAACCCCTGTTTTTAATTGAATTCATTCAATTTGACAGAAATTCATAGATATACACAGATAATACATATATACACAACAAGCATATCCAACAATATATTTCCACAAGTCCAACATATATCCATATGAAATAAGAAGTTTCCAACAACATATCCATAGTGACATACACATCCAAACAAGTTCCCAAACATGTTTTCATAAACAAAAAGGAAGCACAAGGAGAATATATGAGTCCATCAATGCAAGCTTCCTCATCTCAAGCAAATCTGCAAATTGGGAAAGATGAAAGTTAGAAGAAGAAGAAGAAGAGGAAAAGAAGAAGAAGAAGAAAAGAAGAAGAGGAAAATAAGAAGAAGATTTTATATTCTCTTTCTTTCTCTCCTCCCCCTCTTCTTTATCTTCTTCTTTTCCAACAAATGTAGTTAAAAAAGCCAATTTAGAGCTAAGCTAGGTAAATAGGTCATTTTGGAGATAAGCTAAGTTCAATGTATCATATTGGAGCTAACCTACGTAAACTTGGTCATTTTGGAGCTAAGCTAAGTTAAATGGATCATATTAAAGCTAACCTAGGTAAACTTGGTCATTTTTGAGCTAACCTACGTAAAAATGTCATTTTTTGCTATGCTAGGTAAAAATGCTAAGTGTGTAGGTCAATTTAGAGCTAACTTAGGTAAATAGGTCATTTTGGAGCTAACGCGGGTAAAATGGATCATATTGTAGCTAACTTAGGTAAACTTGGTCTTTTTGGAGCTAACGTAGGTTAAATGGATCATATTGGAGCTAACATAGGTAAACTTGGTCATTTTGGAGCTAACCTGGCTAATTAGGCCATTTTTGACATTACTAAGCTTATTGTGTCATTTTAGAGGACAACAAGCTAAGTATATGACATTTATGAGGTTAGCAAGGTTATTATGCCATTTACGAATAAAAACAAGTAAGAGGAGGAAAAGAAGAAGAAGAAGAAGAAGAAGAAGAAGAAGAAGAATAAGAAAAGAAGAAGAATAAGAAAAGAAGAAGAAATGTTCTTCTTCTTCTTCTTTTCTTATTCTTCTTCTTCTTCTTCTTCTCTTCCTATTCCTTTTTAGGGTCGTCAGCATTGTACCGAGGCTTCGGATTATGCAAATGACGATTTTTGGCTTCGTAGTGTGCTGTCACGAAGTTTGCCGCCTCCTCAGTGATGAATGCCTCGGCCATCGATGCTTCAATTCTACGTTTGTTTTTACATTTTGCTCGAAGCGTCTTCTGCATTCTCTCAGTTGAGTAGCACCAACGATTTTGCACGGGCCCTCCCAATCTTGCCTCGGTCGGGAGATGCAAAATCAAGTGCTGCATTGGATTAAACATGCTCGGCGGAAAGATTTTCTCTAACTTGCAGATCAACTCCGGTGCCAACTGTTCCATTTCTTCGAGGAGGCCAGGCGATAGTTCTTTCGCACAAAGAACACGGAAGAAATAGCTCAGCTCTGCCAGTACTAGCCATTCATCCTCAGGGATGAAGCCACGCAACATCACCGGCATTATCGGCTCAATCCATATGTGCCAATCATGACTTTTTAGACCAAATATTTTCAATTTTTCAAGACTCGCTCCCCTCTTTAGATTTGCTGCATACCCATCGGGGAACATCAACTGCATTTTCACCCACAGAATAATTTCCCTCATAGCTGGCCTTCCAAGATTGAACCATGCCTTTGGCTTCGTGAAGTTCCGCTTTCCTTTCGGATCTTGCATGTTTTGTAACGGTCTATCACATAGCTCCTCTTGATCGACTCTAGCCTTAGGATTATCCTTTGACTTCCCCTCTATGCCGAACAATGTGCCAAAAATGGCTTCGGCGATGTTCTTTTCGGTGTGCATCACGTCGATGTTGTGTGGGCAAAGGAGGTCTTTGAAGTAAGGCAGATCCCATAAGCATGTCTTGTGAGTCCAGGCGTGTTCCTTATTATACCCCTTGAAATACCCTGGACGCACTGGAGCTGGCTCGAGAGCGTTTAACTGATCTAGGGTTTGTTGGCCTGTCAACGCAGGTGGTGCAGAGTGTTTGACAACTCTACCTTTCATGAAGTTCTTCTTGTCTTTCCTGAACTTATGGTGAGGATCCAGAAACGGTCTATGCAAGTCAAAGCAACTATACTTGTGCCCTGCGGTCAGCCAACGAAACTCAAGAGCTCCCTTGCATGTGGGGCACGGGAACCTTCCATGCACACACCAGCCAACGAATAGCGCATACGCCGGCAAGTCATGCGTCGAGTACATGTACCAGGCACGCATTATGAAGTTCTGTTTGCTAAAGGCGTCGTATGTCTTGAACCCATTATCCCAAGCTTCTTGCAATTCGTCCTTAAGCGGCTGCATGTACACATTCATATTCTTCCCCGGATAGTTGGGCCCTGGAATTATCAACGTCAGGAAAATGTTCTTTCTTTGCATAATCTGTCCGGGGAGGGGGGGGGAGATTGAGTGGAATGACAAACACGGGCCAACAACTGTATTGGGTTGCCGTCTGACCATACACAATGAACCCATCCGTGCTGACGGCGACTCGAGGATGCCTTGGATCTGCCGTTTTTTCCTTATGTAATGCATCGAAGCGCTTCCACGCTTCACCATCCGATGTGTGCACCATCATCACATTCCCATCTGCATCACGTTCGGTTCTTTTGCCCGTTTTGTGCCATGTCATATGTCTGGCCGTCTCTTTGACCATGAAAAGACGTTGAAGTCTTGGTACGTTTGGCAAATACCGAAGAACATTAACGGGTATTTTGGTCTGCGTCTTCTCACCCATACCATTGTCTACCACAACATACCTGGATGACTCGCAAATGGGACAATAGTTCAAGTCCTCATACTGGTGCCTAAATAAGACACATCCTTTCTCACAGGCATGTATCTTCTCATAGGGCATCTTAAGAGCACGGAGGATTTTGTCTGACTGGTACAGGTTTGTAGGTAGCACATGGCCTTTGGGTAGAAATCGTCCGAATATTGTCATCATCGCGTCGTAGCATTCTCTACCCAAGTTGAACTGAGCCTTCAAAGCCATGATTTGTGAGATGGCATCCAGCTGACAAAGCTCAGTGTGCTCGTGGAGAGGACGTTTTGAGGACTCCAACATTTCAGTGAAGGCCTTTGCAGATTCCTCCATCTCCTCGTCCGAGTCCCGAGCATCGTCAAAGTCTTGCACCATGTCTTCCATCCCGGTACCATGCTCGTCGGTGTGGCGACGAACCACCTCAGGTCTGGCACGTTGGGCAGACTCACCATGAAATGTCCAGACCGTGTAACCAGGCGTAAAACCAAACTTCTGCAGGTGTTTACTCATTTCAAGCTCGTCCCTCTTATTAAAGTTGTCGCACCGGACACAGGGGCACCAGCTTAATCTCTGGCCATTAGCAAATGCGGCTCTAACAAACTCTTTGGTTTTTGTTAACCATTCACCGGTCCAAACTTTCTGACTAGTGTAACCGGTGTACATCCACGCACGATCACTCATATTGACTTCCTACTAGACAGACAATAAATATATACATCATTAAGCAAACCATATCCATTAGTTAATGGAGTTTGTCAGTTCTATTACGTCCATGCAACCTACATGCTAATAGGTAAAGATAGGTCCTAATCCCACCCGAGTATGTGTAGATTGAGTTCGGGTTTGCATGGTACTTAAAAGGTGGTGATGGCTTTATTCATACTAACGGATATCCATAGGTTTGTTTAAGTTTTGTGTGATTGAATTTTTTTTCAAGTTTTGGAAGACCACTATGATGAAGGAGTAAGGAGCGGCAAGAGCCTAAGCTTGGGGATGCCCAGTCACCCCAAGGTAATATTCAAGGACTCCCAAGCAACTAGCTTGGGATGCCCCGGAAGGCATCCCCTCTTTTCTTCACGACCATCGTAATTTTACTTGGAGCTATTTTTATTCGTCACATGATATGCAAAAATTCTTGGAGCGCCTGTGCTTTTTATTTTTCTTTTAATAATGCACCATGCTGGTTATGAGAAGTCCTTGTGATTTATAGAATACTCTTTCCACTTCACTTATATATTTTGAGTATGGCTTATAGAATGCTTCGTGTGCATCACTTATATCATTTGAAGTTTGGATTGCCTAATTCTCTACACATAAAAAACCGCCATTTGTAGAATGCTTTGTTGCTTCACTTATATTTGTTAGATTTGTCCATATATTTTGTATAAAGAACTAACTCTCTGCTTCACTTAAATCTATTTAGAGAGTTAACACAATTGGTCATTCACATGGTTAGTCATTAAATCCTACATAAAACTTGTAGATCACTGATATGAATGTTTATTCTTGCAATAGTTTTGCGATATAAAATATGTGATATTAGATCATGCTAGTGAGTAATTGTGGATTGGTAGAAATACTTGTTTAGGTTTGTGATTCCCGAAGCATGCACGTATGGTGAACCGTTATGTTATGAACCGGAGCATGATTTATTTTTGATTTTCTTCCTTATAGTGGCGGTCAGGGACGAGCGATGGCCTTTTTCCTACCAATCTATCCCCCTAGGGGCATGCATTTGTACTTTGCTTTGATGGCTATAATTTTTGCAATAAGTATGTAGTTCTTTATGACTAATGTTGAGTCCATGGATTATAACGCACTCTCACCCTTCCACCTTTGCTAGCGTCTCTATTACCCCGCGCAACTTTCGCCGGTGCATCCAAACCCCGTGATATGATATGCTCTATCACACATAAGCCTCATTATATCTTCCTCAAAACAACAACCCATACCTACCTATATGGCATTTCCATAGCCATTCCGAGATATATTGCCAAGCAACTTCCATCATCATCATGTACATGACTTGAGCATTCATTGTCATATTGCTTTGCATGATCGTAAGATAGCTAGCACGATATTTTCATGACTTAACCGTTTTTTGATATCTTTTCTATGCTAGGTCATTGCACATCCTGGTACACTGCCAGAGGCATTCATAGAGAGTCATCATGTATTAGTTTTATCGAGTTTAATTTGAGTTGTAAGTAACAGAAGTGTGATGATCATCATTATTAGAGCATTGCCCTAGTGAGGAAATATGATGGAGACTGTGATTCCGCCACAAGTCGGGATGAGCTCAGACGAAAAATAAAAAATAAAAGAGGCCAAAAGGAGCCCCACAAAAAAAGAAAAAAAAGAAAAAAAAAGAGAAAAAATATGAAGAAAAAGAGAGAAGGGCAATTTCTATCCTCTTCCACACTTGTGCTTCAGAGTAGCACCATTTTTCATATGAGAGTCTCCTATGTTGTCACTTTCATACTATTGGGATTTTTCATTATAGAACTTGGCTTGATATTCCGATGATGGGCTTCCTCAAATGCCCGAGGTGTCTTCATGAGCAAGCAATTTGGATGCACACCCACTTAGTTTTCAGTTTGAGCTTTCATACACTATAGTTCTTAGTGCATCCGTTGCATGGCAATCCCGACTCCTCGCATTGATATCGATTGATGGGCATTTCCATACCCGTTGATCCACCTAGTTAATGCGAGACTTTCTTCCTTCTCCTATTGATCCCTACCACTGCATTATATTCCACCCATATGCTATATCCATGGCTCAGCTCATTATCGAGTGAAGTTGAAAAAGTAGACAGCGCGTTAAAAAGTATGAACCAATTGCTCGCTTGTCATTGGGTTGTGCATGATAAATCTTTGTGTTAAGAAATGGAGCCTGACAAGGCTATATGATTTTGTAGGGGTAACGTTCTTTAATTGATATTTTGAAAGACATGATTGTTTGTTGGGATCCCTGAGTATGATGTCTTTATGACCAATGATAGACTATTGCTTTGAATCACTCGTGTCTTAATATTCACGCCTGATTAGATTATATGATCAAGATTATGCTAGGTAGCATTCACATCAAAAATTATCTTTTTTTCATTTACCTACTCGAGACAGCGAGGGAATTAAGCTTGGGGATACTGATACGTCTCTATCGTATCAATAATTTTGATTGTTTCCAGCCATTATTTTACAACTTTCATATACTTTTGGCAACATTTTATATCATTTTTTGGGACTAACAATTGATCCAGTGCCTGAGCGAGTTCCTGTTGTTGCAGTTTTTTTGTTTCACAGAATGCCCATATCAAACAAAGTCCAAACGCGATAAAAATTTACGAAGAATTATTTTGCAATTATGTGATTTTTGGGAAGCGGAATCAACACAGACGAGACGATGCCCAGGGGCCCACAAGCCCTAGGGCGCGACCCAACCACGGCGCGCCTGGCAGCTGTGGCCACCCCATAGGTCGGTTGGAGGTTTCCTTCACCGCAAGGAAGCTTCTATCCGGAAAAAATGGTTAAAATTTCAGCCCAATCGGAGTTAAGGATCTCCGGAATTTAAAAACGGTGAAAGTCCAGAAAACAAGATCACGAACACAAAGAGAAACAGAGGGATAGATCCAATCTCGGAGGGGCTCCCGCCCCTCCGCCGCCTGGAGGCCATGGACCAGAGGGGAAACCCTCCTCCCATCTAAGGGGGAGGCCCAAGGAATAATAAGGGGAGGGGGGGCTCTCCCCCTCTCTCCCGGTGGCGCCGGAACGCCGCCGGGGCCATCATCGTGACTCTCTGCTTACACCAACAACTTCGCCGCCGTCATCACCAACTCTCTCCCACTATATGCAGTAGTGTAACACCCACCTCTCCCGCTGTAATCTCTACTTAAACATGGGTGCTCAACACTACGTATTATTATCCAATGATATGTGCTATCCTATGATGTTTGAGTAGATCCGTTTTGTCCTATGGGTTGATTATGATCGTGATTGGTTTGAGTTGTATTTTTATTATTGGAGCTGTCCTATGGTGCTCTCCGTCTCGCGCAAGCATGAGGGATCCCCACTGTAGCAGTTTGCAATATGTTCATGATTCGCTTATGGTGGGTGGCGTGAGTGACAGAAGCACAGACCCGACTAAGTAGGTTGTTTGTGTATGGGAGTAAAGAGGACTTGATACTTTAATGCTATGGTTGGGTTTTACCTTAATGATCTTTAGTAGTTGCGGATGCTCTTGCTAGAGTTCCTCATAAGTGCATATGATCCAAGTAGAGAAAGTATGTTAGCTTATGCTCTCCCTCATATAAAATGCAATAATGATTACCGGTCAGTTATCGATTGCCTAGGACAAATAACTTTCATGGGACAAAAGCTCTATACTAAACTAACTTAATTTTTTCTTTATCTAAACAGCCCCTAACTTTTATTTACGTGCTCTTTATTACTTGCAAACCTATCCTATCACACCTACAAATATGTTTAGTTCATACTTGTTCTAGGTAAAGCGAACGTTAAGCGTGCATAAGATTGTATCGGTGGTCGATAGAACTTGAGGGAATATTTGTTCTACCTTTAGCTCCTCGTTGGGTTCGACACTCTTACTTATCGAGAACGTACAATTGATCCCCTATACACTACTGGAATCTGGGGCTTTGCCATCTGCCAGCTCTTTGCCGTCTGCCAGCTGATGGCAAGAGGCTCTTTGCCGTCTGCTTCTCAGCAGACGGCAAAGAACCAGCTGATGGCAACAGGGTCTTTGCCATCTGCGAGCTCTTTGCCGTCCGCCAGCAGACGCAAAGATTTCTTTGCCATCCGCCAGCAGACGGCAAAGTCCAAAGTGGACCCCACGGGGGTACTGCACTGGGTAGTCACACGGCCACTTCTTTGCCGTCTGCCAGCAACGGCAAGAGTAAGAGGGCCCACATTTTCACCGGTGGCCGCTAACGTCTCCTCTTGCCGTCCAGACGGCAAGAATTCTTTGCCGTCCGCCAGCAGCGGCAAAGAGAAAAAAACAGACGACGCAATGCGGGGGGTTAATTTGGCCCCCCGCGCGCGCGCCTCCTCCATCTCTTTCTACCTCTCTTTCTCCCCCTCCCCCCTCTGCCTCCCCCGCGCATCCCCCTCCTCCTCCCTCCTTCCCCCCTCCCCCTTCCCTCCCTCCCTCCGGCCCTGCCCCGGCGCCCGCTCCTCCGCCCCCTCCCCCGCTCTCATTCCGTCCTCCCGCCTCGCACCCGGTCCCTCCCACCCCCTCCCTCCCCCTCCCTCGCTCCCCTCCCGCCGCCTCCCTCCCCGTCCTCCACCCCCCCCTCCCCCCCCTCCGCGCCCCCGCTCCACCTCCCGCCTCCCTCCCCCCACCCTCCTCCCTGCCACGCCCCCCTCCCTCCTCCCTCCACCCACCGCCCGCCCCCCTCGCCCTCCATCCCTCCTCCCTCCACGCCGCCCCCCTCCCTCCCTCCCTCCTCGCCCGCCTCGCCGCCTCCCCCCCCTCCCCCAGCACCACCGTGGCCCCCTCCCCTCTCCACCACCGGCGCCCCCTCCCCTCCTCCACTGCCGCTGCCCCCCACCCTCCGTGCTCCCCTCCCCCTACCTCCACTACCCTCCGCCTGCCCCCTCTCCCCTCTCTCCGGCTCTCCTCTGCGGCCTGCGGCTCACTACTGCTCTGCACGCCGGCTCTGCTCCGGGCTCCGGCCTCCCTTGCCCTGGTCTCCGCGACTCTGCTGTCCGCCACTCCAGCCTTCTGCCGCGACCACGTAGCCGCACTGAAGAGCCGGATTGGTAATGGACAGACTCACTCACTCACAGACAGGATATATGTGCATGTGCATTGTGCTACACTGACTGCTACCTTGCCTGCTTTGTTGTTAAAATTTTGTAGATTGAAACATTTTTTGATCTGCTTGCTATAATGTTAGTATTTTGCTACTGCAGTACTGCTTATCGTTGTTGCTACTGACCAAATAATTACTGAGCGAGAAATATTTGCAAAGGTTATGATGAGGATGCATTTATATCGCTTCAAGACTATAGATTTCGCAAAGGAACTTTACCTCGTCGTAGTAGCAAGTTTTCAACTTTGTACAATGTTAATTGTTTCACTTGATGTTTATGTCTTCTCTCATGAAATTTCATCCACCCTGACCCTGACCCCGACACCCTGATCGACACCCTGTCGACCCCGACATAACGACATCCTGACATCCGATCGACACCTACCACCCTGACACCACACCACACACCCGACCCTCCCCGACCCCGACCCCGACGGGGTCATATATTGTGAATTATGAGTTAGGTCATATATTTTTCGATTTTGTTATGCAAAACATCATATATATTTGTGTTAATCAGGTGGATTTAAATGTGCAGTTGTTTCTTCGCTGCAAGGGTGTGGTGTTTGACGACCTCCCCGTGCGTTCACGAGCTCCGCCCCTGCTTTCCTTGGTGAGCACAAATGACATCTCCTCCTCCCCCCTACATTTGCTCTATTCCGGTCTTCGTGCCATGAAACTAGCTAGCTATAGGTGTCCGTCATCAGTATGCGTAACCACTATGCGTCTCCCGTTCGAAAGGGTTACATCTATAAATATGCATGCTTTGCATATTTATAATCGTGATTCTTTCGAATTGTCCAACGTTATCCATGGACAGCCCGAGTATGTGTAGATTGGGTTCGTTTTCCTATAGCTCTGCTCCGGATCCGATGCAGAATTTCGTCAGTGCCTCCCTGTTGTTCTCCGGTACACATCCCAGAAAAGAAGAAGAATAAGAAAGAAGAAGAAATGTTTTCTTCTTCTTCTTCTTTTTATTATTCTTCTTCTCTTCTTCTTCTTCTTCTCTTCTTTCTTCTTCTCTTCTTCTCTCCTATTCTTCTTTTCTTTCCTTTCTTGATTTTCTCATCTTATTATGTCATTTGTGGACTAAATAGGCTAAATTTGTCTAAATGGGCTAAATAGGCTAAGCAAGAGGAGGAAAAGAAGAAGAAGAAGAGAAGAAGAATAAATAATAAGAAAGAATAATAATAAGAAAGAAGAAAATAAGAAAAAGAAGAAATGTTCTTCTTTCTTCTTCTTTCCTTCTTCTCTTCTTCTTCTTCTTCTTCTTCTTCTCTTCCTATTCCTTCTTTTCTTCCTATTCCTTGATTTTCTTCATCTTATTATGCTTTGTGAACTATAGCTAAAGTTATGTCTAAATGGGATAAATAGGCTAAATAGAGGAGGAAAAGAAGAAGAATTCTTCTTCTTTTTTCTTTTCTCTTCTTCTTCTTCTTTTCTTCTTTCTTCTTCTTCTTCTTCTTCTTCTTCTTCTTCTGCTTCCTATTCCTTCTTTTCTTCTATTCCTGATTTTCTTCATCTTATATGTCATTTGTGGACTAAATAGGCTAAATTTCTGTATCTTGCATGTTTTGTAACGGTCTTATCACATAGCTCCTCTTGATGCGACTCTAGCCTTAGGATTATCCTTTGACTTCCCCTCTATGCCGAACAATGTGCCAAAAATGGCTTCGGCGATTTCTTTTCGGTGTGCATCACGTCGATGTTGTGTGGGCAAAGGAGGTCTTTGAATGTAGGGCAGATCCATAAGCAATGTCTTGTGAGTCCAGGCGTGTTTCCTTTTATAACCCCTTGAATAACCTGGACGCAACTGGATCTGGACTCGAGAGCGTGTTAACTGATCTAGGGTTTGTTTGGCCTGTCAACGCAGTGTGTGCAGGAGTGTTTGACAACTCTACCTTTCATGAGTTCTTCTTGTTTTCCTGAACTTATGGTGAGGATCCAGAAACGGTCTATGGCAAGTCAAAGCACTATACTTGTGCCCTGCGGTCAGCCAACGAAACTCAAGAGCTCCCTTGCATTTGGGGCACGGGAACCTCCATGCACACCAGCAACGAATAGCGCATACGCCGGCAAGTCAGGCGTCGAGTACATGTACCGCAACCATTATGAAGTTCTGTTTGCTAAAGGCGTCGTATGTCTTGAACCCTTATCCCAAGCTTCTTGCAATTCGTCCTAAGCGGCTGCAGTACACATTCTATTCTTTCTCACCATTCTGGTCCCCGGATAGTTGTGCCCTGGATTATCACGTCAGGAAATGTTTCTTGTCTATTGCTTCCGGGGAGGGGGGGGGAGTTGAGTGGAATGACAAACACGGGCCAACAACTGTATTGGGTTGCCGTCTGACCATACACATGAACCCTCCGGGCTGACGGCGACTCGAGTGCCTTGGATCTGCCGTTTTTTCCTATGTAATGCATCGAAGCGCTTCCCAGCTTCACCATCCGATGTGTTGCACCATCATCACATTCCCATCTGCATCACGTTTCGGTTTCTTTTGCCCGTTTTGTCCATGTCCATATGTCTGGCCGTCTCTTTGACCATGAAAAGACGTGATTCTGGTACGTTTGGCAATACCGAAGAACATTAACGGGTATTTTTGGTCTGCGTCTTCTCACCCATACCATTGTCTACCACAACAACTGGATGACTCGCAAATGGGACAATAGTTCAAGTCCTCATACTGGTGCCTAAATAAGAACACATCCTTCTCACAGCATGTATCTTCTCATAGGCATCTTAAGAGCACGGAGGATTTTGTCTGACTGGTACAGGTTTGTAGGTAGCACATGGCCTTTGGGTAGAAATCGCCAATATTGTCTCTCATCGCGTCGTAGCATTCTCTACCACAATGAACTGAGCCTTCAAAGCCATGATTTGTGAGATGGCATCCAGCTGACAAAGCTCAGTGTGCTCGTGGAGAGGACGTTTTGAGACTCCAACATTTCAGTGAAGGCCTTTGCAGATTCCTCCATCTCCTCCGTCCGAGTCCCGAGCATCGTCAAAGTCTTGCACCATGTCTTCCATCCCGGTACCATGCTCGTCGGTTGGCGACGAACCACCTCAGGTCTGGCACGTTGGGCAGACTCACCATGAAATGTCCAGACCGTGTAACCAGGCGTAAAACCAAACTCTGCCAGGTGTTTACTCATTTCAAGCTCGTCCCTCTTATTAAAGTTGTCGCACCGGACACAGGGGCACCAGCTTAATCTCTGGCCATTAGCAAAGCGGCTCTAACAAACTCTTTGGTTTTTGTTAACCATTTCACCGGTCCAAACTTTCGGACTATGTAACCGGTGTACATCCACCACGATCACTCATATTGACTTCCTACTAGACAGACAATAATATATACATCATTAAGCAAACCATATCCATTAGTTAATGGAGTTGTCAGTTCTATACGTCCATGCAACCTACAATGCTAATAGGTAAGATAGGTCCTAATCCCCACCGAGTATGTGTAGATTGAGTTCATTTTCCCATGCTCTGCTCCGGATCCGACGCAAAATTTCGGCAGCACCTCCCCGCTGTCTCCTGATACACGTCTCGGCAATAACAGAGAGGATGTGTCCCGGAGAACAACAGGGAGGCACTGACGAAATTCTGCATCGATCCGGAGCAGCATATAGGAAACACGAACCCAATCTACACATACTCGGGCTGTCCATGGTAACGTTGGACAATTCGAAAGAATCACGATTATAAATATGCAAATGCATGCATTTTTTATAGATGTAACCCTTTCGAACGGGAGACGCATAGTGGTTACGCATACTGATGACGGACACCTATAGCTAGCTAGTTTCATTGCACGAAGACCGGAATGAGCAAATGTAGGGGGAGGAGGAGATGTCATTTGTGCTCACCAAGAAAGCAGGCGGAGCTCGTCGAACGCACGGGGAGGTCGTCAAACACCACACCCTTGCAAGCAGCGACGAAACACTGCACATTTTAAATCCACCTGATTACACAAATATATATGTGTTTTTGCATAACAAAATCGAAAATATATGACCTAACTCATAATCCACAAATATATGACCCCGTCGGGTCGGGGTCGGGGCAGGGTCGGGGTGTGGTGTGGTGTCAGGGTGTAGGTGTCGATCGGGATGTCAGGATGTCGTATGTCGGGGTCGATCAGGGTGTCGATCAGGGTGTCGGGGTCAGGTCAGGGTGAAATTTCATGAGAGAAGACATAAACATCAAGTGAAACAATTAACATGGTACAAAGTTGAAAACTTGCTACTACGACGAGGTAAAGTTCCTTTGCGAAATCTATAGTCTTGAAAGCGATATATAATAGCATCATCATCAACCTTTGCAAATATTTCTCGCTCAGTAATTATTTGGTCAGTAGCAACAACGATAGCATACTGCAGTAGCAAATACTAACATTATAGCAAGCAGATCAAAAAATGTTCAATCTACAAAATTTAACAACAACAGCAAGGCAGTAGCAGTCAGTGTAGCACAATGCACATGCACATATTATCCTGTCTGTGAGTGAGTGATGTCTGTCCATTACCAATCCGGCTCTTCAGTGCGGCTACGGCTGCGGCAGACGGCGTGGCGGACAGGCAGAGTCGCGGAGACCAGGGCAAGGGAGGCCGGAGCCCGGAGCAGAGCCGGCGTGCAGACAGTAGAGCCGCAGGCCGCAGAGGAGAGCCGGAGAGAGGGAGAGCGGCGGAGCGGGCGCGTCAGTGTGCGGAGGCGCGGAGCCGGCGGCACCGGAGGGGGCAGCGGCAGTGGAGGAGGGAGGGGCGCCGGTGGTGGAGAGGAGGGGGGGCCACGGTGGTGAGGGGGGAGGGGGTGGGCGGCGATGGAGGGAGGGAGGGAGGGGGGCGGCTGTGTGTGGATGGAGAAGGGAGGGGGCGGTGGAGGGAGGGAGGGAGGGGGGCGCATTGGAGGAGGAGGGAGGGAGGCGGCGGTGGAGGGGGAGGGGGGACGGCGGCGGGGGTGTGGAGGGGGGGGCGCGGCGGTGGCGGTGGGGAGGGAGGGGGCTGGGCGGCGGCGGCCTGTCGGGAGGGGCGGCGGCGGCGGCCTGCGCGTGGAGGGCGGCGCGGGGCGGCGGCCTGTGCGGGAGGGGGCGGGCGCGGCGGCCTGCGCGGGAG